>BPLQ01013137.1:520329-587293 GCA_021605075.1 Caerostris darwini
GCTTGTCATTAAGCTTTACCTAGCAAGTAAATAAAACCGAGTTATTATCATTCTGTGTTTTTTTATCCAACTTATTACAGCAACAATGTGCTATTCGCTGTCGCGGGCCGGATTGAAGACACTGGCGGGCCGGATTTGGCCCGCGGGCCGTAGTTTGGAGATCCCTGCTTTAGATGATTAACACTTAAGAGGCAAAATTCGCAGTCAAAAGGATGTTGATGGACCCTGATGAAGAGGAGGGGAAAGAACTTTCTCAGGTCCTCCTAGGTCGCTTTAAAGTTGGAACGTTTTACCAACAAGCAGCGTTGTGGCAGAATAAATGAAGCTTACAAAAAAATAGATATGGTCAAAGCTGCATATGAAAATTACAGCTCTGTGTAGAATAACTACACGAAAACTGAAAAGGACACATTGTAACTGAAGCGAGTTAAAGCTAATCTTCAAGATATTCAAAAGAAGGTAAACAGTTTAAACTTTGTTCGTTGGTTAACTGTAAAGTTCATAAGGTCATTTCTTGCAAAACCAACAATGAGAGTAATGGTTCTCATTTAAATACTGAACATAATGTTGATAACGACAGGTTTAAAATGTCCTATAAAAACTCATCTCTAAGCTAAATTACTCTAAAGATACTGTAAATGTAGTAGAAACTAAAATACTTTTAATAAGCTGAATTCAACTTTTTATTAACGAAGAAGGGCTGCAGGACTTAAGTTCTAACATCATTACTAAAAAATTGCCACCGATTATGTTAAAATTCACTGACAATTTAAATGAAATACTGAAAAAATTTTGATAACAATTTCAAAAGCAACATTTTTATCAAAATTACTGGCGAAATGATCAAAATGTTTGACATTGACGAACAACAGTACAGGTCAATTACCAACTATTTGGGGGCCAATGGTACCGAATATTTCGTTATCACTCCTAAATCCTAAAGACCACTTAAAGTTGTAATTTAAGCCTGTATATCAAAACCCCCTAGCAAAGAAATTAAGGATGAGTTAATTAAATTAGGTTTCGAGGTTAAAAAATTCGTTCAACTGGAAAGACAGAAAACTAAGTTGCCCCTCCCCATTTGGCAGATTACTCTAACAAGAAATTCCAAGAACATAGAAATATTCAAACTTGAACGATTGTTGTATTTCCATTAAGGTGGATAAATGTAATATGAGAACACTAAACTTTTATTGCTTCAAATGCAACAATTTCCACCATAGCGACAATAACTATGGATTCAGGGCTCGCTGCTTGAAATATTGCATTGAACACTCTCATTAAATAAAAAAATTGAAACTCCTACTTGTATAAATTGTCATGGAATTGGACACTTAGTGTCCAGGAGAGAGAAATCCAAAAATAAATTCTAATTTTAACAGGCAGGCCACCTTCCCGAAATTTTTCGCCTTATCAAAAAAAAACAACCATGCCTCACTGCATAAGAATTCCAATGAAGCACTTACTCCTGCATCTGCTTCTATTCATGTGCTTCAGAACCAACTGAGCTCATTGCTAGGCATTCAGGATATGAACCTCTTCCAAAGTACTTTCATTTTAACGAATGAATATACTTCTTTATTCACCGACCATCTTTTGTTTTTGTGAAATTTTGATTAGTGACTCGTTAAGTTCTATTGCTATATAATGGCAATTTTTATATTCTTCAAGAAGCTAGTTAGAAAACTATGAAACAAGTCCATAAATGCTGTAATGAGCAATTTTTGTTGGTTGTAGAATTATCTTTTTAGCAATATCGCTGTTTGGAAACCTAATTTTTAAGCAGAGTATAGTTCTCGAAATGGATTTAATTGATGAATGTTCTGTTATACAGTGCAAAGTCCATAGAATTTATGCCTCAGGGACCTTTTCTGTATTTAAAATTTTTTGTAATAGTTGATTTTCATCTGTTGAAGTGGATGGATTAATTACAATAAATGGATTAATATTCAATTAAGTACTTTGCTCACGTGGCTTAAAAACTGATTTTATACTTTATGATTTATTTTTACTTATAATAACTTTTTGATGTTTTTTTTAATTGTTAATGGGGCTTGCTTACCTATATTACTTAAAGAGAACTCAGTAGAGAATAATTGCACAATGCAGAACATTTATCAGTTTTTACTTCTTGTAGCTGATAGTATTCAGGAATTTCAGTCTCTGTTGTTGTTGGGTTTTTTTTTTATATATATATATATATATTGCTAATCAATGTTTAAAACCTGAAAAATTTAAAAACTACCACTTTAACATTAACTTTTTTAGCTATTACAAATCTTTAGTTGAATATAAAATTATCAATAGATATTAATATATTTTGTAACAATACTTAATAGCTGCGAAATTTTATTAATTTTTTTATCTCTTCTTGAAATGAAATTAAAACATAATTACACAGCACAACACTATTTTAGCTTAACTAAACCGCACATTTTTCTTACAAATTTTCAACTGAAGTTTTCAAATTTGACATCAGTTTTTTTTCAATCTTTTCTTTTATTATTATTTATTTTACAAGAAATACAATCCAATTTTGAAGTAATTACTCGTGCTAATATTTATAATCGGGCAAACAGTATAACAAAACACTCTTTTTTAAATCAAAAGTTTTTAAGGAATTGAATGATCTTATTAGAACAATATAACTACTAATTGAATACATCCAAAAAATAACAGATTTCCATAAAAAATGTACCCATGCATATGATATGCGTTTCCTTTTAAATAAATTAACATAACATCAACATTTGGGAGATTAGATCAAGAAAACGTAATTTCTATGCTCGAATCCCGTTCCGACTACAGACAGTCGAAATTGTTTCTTTTCTTACATTGCAATTGAAACAAAAAAAAGAAGCGAGGGTAAATAAGAATAAATTGGGGAAATCAGATGAAGGATTAATTTCTCTATACCTTTAAAGAATGTCACGAGGCTGAAACGTGTGTGTGTGTGCGGGGGGGGGCGCATATCAACCACAAAACATCTTTTGAAAGCGGGCAAAAAGTCATATAATCTCGTCGCTATTTTCAAAAGAAAAAGAAACATTAATAAAAAATGTTAAGTGATAAAAAAACCAAGGTCGAATTTTTTTTGAGTCTTAAAAATCTATTTCAAATTTAGTTAATTTTCAATATATCTAGAATCGAAAGCTATATAAATTACCTATTTCCTTCCATGTTTACAAATTTTTTCATTAATTTCGTAAAGCAACAGTAATTCATGTTCACTCATACTTCTTTACTTCAAACCTCTCCCTAAATAATTAAGAAGAAAAAATTCATTGTTAATTTGAGGGGTGATTAAAATGTTCCAGCCTTTTATTAATCAATTGAAAACTGTATCTTACGAAAAAAAACGGTTGACACTGATAAAATCCTTTTTGAGGACCAATGAAAAATCTGTTTTGCTGAACGATATCTTGAACATACGGATGTAAAAGTTAGGGCGAAAGCGGAGATCTTCAATCCCCCTTCCCCAGGGTTTTTATGGACTTGTCCTCGCCCTCTCACTTTACGTTTCAAGTGGTTTTACAGTTTTGTCCCCCCCCCCCCATCCCCGTTCTTTGCCTATTCCCGAACCTGGGAACTTTAGCTGGGGAAGGGGGGGGGAGGGCAGAAAGAACTGCGGCATGCGATCATATATACATATATATATATATAAGGATTGCTGTACACGATACTGGAACAATCGCCACTTTAGCGATAGCCATCTTGGCATGAACCTGAAGTTTGGCGACGGAGAACTAATAATCGAAGAATCCCCACTTTTTCCCGTTCGGCTGAGGAATCTTTCATTTTGAAATTGAATTAAAAAAAAAAAAAAAAAAAAAAAGCCTTTTCAGCTTTTATTTTTCCAAGATGCCCCGACTTTTCTCGGTTTCCAGGTTGAGTGGCCACCCTCTGCAGAACACTTTTGCAAGAAGATTGTGAATAATGACAATATTGCTGGTAGCTGAAACATTTTTTTGGGTTAGGATTATATGGCTAGATAGAGATACCCAACTTTAATATTTTTAAGAAGAACAAGACCATACAATTTAAAAATTGTTTAATCAGAATATGTTTGAATCTTTATCTTGAATACTGGGTTAACTATGTTTATAAAAAAATAACTATATATATAATTAGTTTAAAGGCTCCAGACATTTCTATAAAACCCATGTTTAACCCTGCAGACCTTGATCTTTTAATTCAAGAGATATGTCATATTAGCTAATTGACATTAAATCAGGCACATATATACTAGGCACACATACATATACACACTTTGCAGTTATTAAACGTGAAATGAAGTTGACCCTTATAATAAAGTTCCACATTTTCTCCTCTAGTATAAATGATTTTGTTTAAGATAATCGGTAGGTACCAGATCTTGTTTTCATTATGGATTTCAAATCGCCGCCGATGGAACATAAGCTTTTCCGGATTTTAGATATAGCACTAATTTTTAGATAAAGAACACAAGAAATTTTTGAAAATGATGATACACATTCAATTTTTTTTGCAATAGGGCCATAACATGTCGAATGACAAAGGAGTTTGACGAATTTAAGCCTTCGTTGTAGCAGTTTTTTGAGATAAAGAAAACATGAAATGTATACAAAATTACGGTGCCAGAACTATGGATACTGCCTACTATGGATCCCTGCAAGGGAAAGCAAATTCCCACTTCAATGGTGAAAAACGCTTATACAATCATTGATAATATTAGTTATATCACACAAATCAGAAAGTTAATTAAAATAATAAGAAATAAATAGCAGTACAAACAGAATATAATGAGATTGTAGCAAGATGATCACACAAATATGAGAATTGTAATCTCACTGATGGAAAGGAAAATAAAAGAAAACAAAGAATGGAAGTAAAGATCACTTGGTCAGTCCGGGGACGTGTACCTGTACACACCTAAAGGAGATGTGCTTCAAGTAACTCTAGCCATGGAAGTTCACCACAGCTACAAGGGAGGAAATTTGCGGGATGTTTAGAAGCTAGTATGGGGAAAGATAGGAGGCTTCCAAAACACCTTGAACTCCTGTGTAAGAAGGTCTGGAGAATAAGTCTTGTCATTCTCTGGAAGAATTTGTATCGTAAAAGTAGTTAGGAGAAATAAAAACATCATTATAAAGTTTTGCAATATTTTATTTCAATGATTAGTGATTGTTCTGAATAAAAAAATTTACATATTTCAACATTGATCATCACTTAATTTGAAGTATGTTTTAGATTTTAAATATGTTTAAGCGTTAATGAAAGTTAATTAAGATTTTTTATCAGAATTTCCATTCTCTTTTCTAGCCCACAACTAAGTAACAATGACAATTAATCCTCAAGTATTACATGAGAAATATGTTTAGAATATTTCATAATTTAATGCAAATTAATTGTTAATTTAGTTAAATGGCTATTTTGAAACGGAGTGCAAAATAGATTTAACATTACAAGTAAAAATTCTCAAGTACTGTACTGTAAATTTAAATAGAAATGAGCTGCTATCTTGAAAATTTTCCATCTATATAAATCAGAACGCTAAAAAACATGTGATTGAACTTTTTAAACTATACCAATACAGTGACGAAAAATTAACACGACAGGTTTATCATTAATTTTTATTTATTTGATCTAACAAAACACATTAAGACTAAAAGCGAAAATAATTTACTGTACTTTTCAAAACAAATAAATTTCATCAACAAATAACGAAGCTTAATGTAGGTACAAAATAATTCTAAAGACTAATGATTCAAAAGATTTATTGGCATTCACAACACTGATACTATATTTACAAAAAACAATACAAATACATCGCATTATGACAAGATAAGGTAAAAAATAATCCAGAACAGCATTGACACAACTAATGTTACGTCAATGTAACATTTGTTTAGTTATTATGTTAGACAAGAAAGTTACTTAATAGTATGTAATATCACCAATATATAAAAAGGGATAATTAAAACAATGAAAAATTTCTTAAGAATGTGAAACACGTGCAAATTATGACAGTGACAGTTGAGATGGGATAAAAGTACAATCATTATCCCCAAAATTCCTGGATTGTATTTACTATACATATAAATGAAATTTACAATGCCTAGCTTTTGAAACTCATCTTTCACTGTAATGATAAATTACAGATGTTTAAGTTTTAAAAGCATTATTGTTATGGTTATCCTAATAAGAATGAATGTTGTTCAGTCACAGCTCCTTTGATTTTGTTCAAATCTCACTGTAAGTGCTTTTTTAAAGAGTTAGAAAATACATACAAGGAATTTGTTCCCCACAATCTGATGATGAATTTTACAGTAACTATTACAAAATTTAAGCTGCTGTGCTCTTTAAATATAATAGTAATTTGTAACAGAGTATATTACCTCAATTTTTGAAGAAACATTTTAAAAATGGCTTTGGAATCAGCAATATCAATGAAATTATTGTACCTCAATGAAAATACATTAATTAAACATAAAATAGTACATTAATTGCAAGATATATAAAAGGGAAAAATTGTTTGAGATCTTCTGGAACAAAGATGCACATATTAAATATGAAAATCAAATCTCATAAAGAAGTGATGTAAGTATGATAATTTACATGAGGTTAATGAATGCTTCTTTAATTAAAACAGAAAAACGCAACAAATCACTGGATATAGAAGCATAAAATACAATATAGTACAGAAATTGATAGCATAAAAATAACCACATGATTATCATTCTAAGCAAAGTCTAAGAATTATCATATAAAAAATATTACAGATAAACAATCATACAGATTGTTTAACAATTTGATACTTAATAGTAGTAAAAATAAATTTAAATTAAAATGTATTAATAATACTTTATTGGGAGTAGTATAAAATTGATATTTATGGCTGTGACATAATCTAAAACCCCTTTATTAGGTACAAATTAAAACGAAGTGCATACCAGCATGCCTTTTATGAGAATATAAATTAGATGATACTGGGTAAAACCTTTTTGGTTTCCAATATCTATTATATGACAACTGGTGATGACATTAATTTTATATTCTTGCACATTTGTAGTTAACAGTAAAATTTTCCAGAAATAACCAACATTTCTATAATTTGGATAATTTTTAATTCATCCTTTAATGGCATGAGAATCTTAATATTAAGTAGACAAATGTAATGCATAGAGCACTGTGGTACATGTAGGCTATTACTGAATATTTATTTAACTTCAGCAATTTGATTTTTCTCAACAAGTAACTATGGAACTATGTGATGATTCAATGGTGTACAAAAAACATTTGATAAATTTTTAAACTTTTAATAATAAATCCAGATTTAATTAAATAAATTATTTAACAAAGGGAGCTAAATTATTAAAACAGAAAAAGAATCCAACTTAACTATTCAAAATACATTCAAGTCCATTTAAAAGTTAACTAATAAAAATGAATTATGAAATGTAATGGTTAGGTATGTGTAAGGAAAATGTGTAAATGAAAGGAATTTTTATTAAATAATGCAGTATAATATCTCTAAAAGTTCTAAATAAAATATTATGGTTAATAAAATTTATTAAATTTCTAACGTATGCCAATGTTTTAAAATTTTTTTAAAATCATTAAAGAAAATTGTTTACCTGGCTATTCATAAATTCCTCTTTTTCCTTACTTAAATTATATGTATATCATACAGTTAACTGCCTGCAGTTATTTTAAAATTTCTAAAAGGGATGCCATTGACTTCATTTCAAATTAGTAAATACGTTTTGATAAAAGGTTTAAATAAAATAATTATACTTTTCAAAAAGTTTTATCTGAAATCTTTAAAAAAAGAGAATGTGCTGTTCTATGTAATTACTGCTCATATAATTAAAATATCAACTGCCATTCAATTAAAAAGCTTATTAATCACTTTACAATTAAAATACCAACTTACTGAACCAATTTTGGTCTCTGATGCCATCACAATTTGAAACAAATACCCCTAGAGCCGTGAAGAGCTCATTTCTCAATATTTTTTCCTAATATCTAATGTAGAATTTTGTTGTTTAACAGATTTATCATATTTATCTACGGATTATGAATATGGATTATTTATCTATGAATATTCGAAGTCTTCAGATATGTTGTGCTTCAAAAGCTGGCCAGATTACATAACAAATCTCTTATCAATGATCGCAAGCAAGGTTTATGCTGTTCTACAAAATTTTACTTATTACAATCAAAATGTATGTTTCATGGTATTATTTAATTTTAAATATATTGAATTATATTTATCTAATAATAGATTTAAAAATTATTTCCTTGTAAATTTGAAATATATTATATTTTAATGCCTACTAGCAGACATGGCATGGTATCATGCAGGTTAAATTTAAATAATAATAAAAATAAATTTTAAACTTATTCTGTTGAGAAAATTTTCAAAATTGGACTTAAGAAACTTTTAAAAGGAAAATTTATAACATTTATTTTAAGTGGGTTTGTTTATCTCATACCACCACTCAATCTAAAACAAAAAATTATTTTTCAATTTAAATGTTATAATAATACAAAAATTAATAAAATCATTAAATCAGAAATATGGAAAAAACCCTTATGTCGCGACTGTTAATTAAACACATTAAATAAATACTAGATTGAAACTAAAATAAAAATAAAAATAAAGAAACAAGTGAATATATTAAAATATTAAATGAAAGCTACAAAAATCATAACAAACTATGAACGTTATTAAGAATATTTGAAATGAATAAAAAATAAAATAATTAGATCGCTATCACAAAAAGAGCCAATTTATAAATTACTCTAATAAAATATTCATAAAATTTGTTATGAGAAAAATAATTAAAAAATATTGCTTCATTATTAAAATAATGAGTTAAATAAAAATGAATTCCTGACGAATTCATTTCAAATTATAAACTTTAAAAAGTTAATAATTACACGATAATTTGAAATAATCATTTGTAACTGTCAAATTCTTCTATTTTAATTAAATTTAAATTGAAAATAATCTTATCGAAGTATAAATAAATTAAATAATTAATCTTTTATTCAATTTTTTCTTTAAAGTAAGTTTCCTTATAATTATCGTTTGGCTAAATTTCTAATGCGTCAATTTTTTTTATTTAAAGGGGTTTTCATTAAACTTACAGACATGCAAAATTTTTTTCATTTTCATCAATTAGAAATAAATATTGCAGAAAAGAAAACTCTGTCTTTATTGCTCTTCCTATATATATTTAAAAAAAGCCAATGGCTAAGAACTGGCTTAAATTAAAGCTTATTAAGCTTGGTGCAGTTATAAACAAATAACGATTTTAGCAACAATTATAAACAAATAATGATTAGGCAACTTTCTACACCAATAGCATCAAGTATAGACACATACAAAAACTTAATTTTACCATGCAGTCTTATAAAGTATTTTAACCATTCATCCCTCACTTAATAATAGTAGGATGATCATACCATTTTATTGACTCTTAATAATATAATATAATTATGATAAAATAAATAATAAGTGCACAGTTTTAGTAAGTAAACGATTTCAATTGTTTTTAAAGTTTATAAACTTTTTCAATAAAAGCAAGTAAATTTTTCTTGCTTATTCTTAAAAATTATAACCATTAGATGGTAATATATTATTAAGTTAATGAGTGAAACAACTGTAATATTGCATACAGACTTTATTGTGTAATTAAAAAAATTACGTTAATTTTATCACTAAAATTATTGGGTATACTATTTATGACAAGTTAAATCAATTACACTAAAAATTTCGGGTTCCGTAATGGAAAAATTTCTAGTTAGCGGTTAATTAACCATGTTAATTAATTTTATTAATCAACTGCAATGCACCATAAGTTAGTTCCCTTCACATCATTTCCAACAAGACCAGTTATGTGAAAATCTAATGATAATTACAAAAAATATTAAGGGGGTGCCATATTTTTGTTACACTACTGAACATATGCAATAATTGTAGAATATATAATGTACAGCATTTATTAATTAAAGCAAACAATCTGTTAATTAGTTTTAAAATTTCCTCTTCTAATGGTAAAACCTTTTATTTACTAGATGCTTAAGAAATCACTTTACCAAAAATTAAATTTGCTTAATAGATGCTTCTTTGGTTTCTCCTTCATATAATCAAAATACTAACTAATTTTTATGAAACCCTAAATAGCAATTTCTAATTTAAATTTAATTTTACAATTAGTAGAGGAAATTTAAATGCAAGATAAGGAATATTGCAAAATAATAAAAAGCTTATTTAACTTTATGCTTATGTTTTATTTAAATTGTTTCATTTTAATAAATTACATAAAAAAATCTAGATATTTAATTTCAAATTTAAAAATTGCAATAATTTAGTTGACTGAAGTTCAATAAATTGAAAGGATTTTAAACAACTATATTTGACATTTATTTTTTCTCTGTGTAATTCATTAAAAAAAAAAAATCAAAATGTTTTTTAAAAAGTCTTCTTTAATTAAATCATCTTAATCTTTGAGTTTCATAATCATGTGATGAGACACTTGTTAAGATGAGACACTTGTTTATAAAAATTTTTTAAGCATTAGATAAAGCCATACACAATTTTCTACATTAATCTATATGATGACAATAGTTTTACAAAGTTCACAATACAAATATCATTAGTTAATTTATGAAAAGTGATAGCAGCACTAATAGGTAAAACAATAACAGTAATTACAGAAAATGGGTAGCTCTTCATATAGAAGAATCAACAAATATATAATCATTAATCTAATGCAATTTATAATAAGCTAAACAAGTGATTGGCAAAAATTGTCTTTTCTCTTATATGTAGAACATATCCATTGCATAAAAAGAGACTTTACAGTATTTGCGTAATAAACTGTTTTTTCTTTTTTCATTAAAAAAAGTGTTTAACAAACATCACACTTGATTTCACATGAAACATGCATATAACAGACAACTACAAAAAGATTTTTTCATACATTTCTAAATATTCCCAAGAGAAATTTAAGCAAATCATACCATGATATGAAGCATTTGGCAAAGACTTTTGTTTAGTAATCATATAACACTTGATATGGCTAACATCTGTAAAATGAAGTGCAACGGTAATATCTAAAAAGGATAAAAATCACATTACATTCAAATATAACTAAGAAAAACATTTCCAAATAATGAAAAATTTGTAAAAAAAAAAAAAAAATTCAATTTTATATAATTTAGATGTGAAAATACATTTTATCTATCACATCCCCTTAAAAATTTAAAAATGAAGCAGTTTACGTGGAAAAACGATACTTTCACATAAATCTTAGTATCTCATGTAAATATTAAGTATATTCAATATTTAATAATTATGAAAAAACATTTATCTACATATAAAAATTTGTGGTGTGTGATAATTTCAATAGTTGAATTATATTAAACAAAATTTAATTTGTAGACCATTGTTAGTATATCACTGCTTAGTTGATGTTCTTCCATTTCCTGCGTAACGAGCATATCAAAAAGTAATGATTGTTTTTAGATTAACAATTGAAATATCATCTACTCCCCATGAAATTCCTTTGTTTAAGGAAAAATCAGAAAAATTGCGATTACATGGATAAAATAAGTAAATCTATATAAAAATTATGTAGTATACGTAAAAAGCAGTCTTGCTTCAAAATATGAAATGCAAATTAGTGAAACTGTTATCATTTAACATCACTGAACGAAAAAGGATTTAAAAGCGTCTGCAGTTTCAGCAAGTTGAAACTACTTCAGCCTTTTTGAAATAGAAAAGTAATAGATATGAGCACTCAACAACAGTTGTATGATGAATTATGATGACAAGATCATGGGACACAGTCAATCTTCTGCCCTTCAGTAATTCATAGACTGTGGAATGCATTTCAAAGAACATATCAGCTTCTAGAAGGTATAGCCAACAAAGACTTAGAGCTGCAAGTGCCCCAGATGACTAATTTGCAGCTAAATGTAAGGAAGCACAGAGCCGCTACGCCAAATCACCTCGGATGTTCTCTTGCAGCAGCTAATTCAAGACTGGAATCCCGATCAACTGACAAGTACGTGCAGAATACTTTACGAAGGAAGATTATATGCTCGCCCGATATTGTACATACCACTCATATTACACGCCATCAAAATGACAGGTTTAATCGAGCTCAAGTACATGCCAATTAGAGTGCAAGTCAATAGACATCTGTTCTCTTTACCGATAAGTCCGGATTTTGTTTGCAAATTGACTGAAAAAGAGAGTTGATTTGGTGGAAGTACCGAATACAGTATTGCCCCAGTCATAACCATGAGAGACAGATTAAGAGTGGTCTCGTATATGCCTGTGGGGTTGTAGAGCCACATTGTCCTCACCTCCTTTGATAATCACACTGCCATGTTTATCATCTGCTGTACCTCTATGAGGCACTGCATGACACGCCATTATTATGAGCATGAAACGTTGTTTTGCTCGTATAATTATTAGAGGTGATTATACTTCATATTGAAGTTGTAGCTTCATATCGAGAATACGAAACGAGATATATTTTTTGGTACATTTCCTATCTGTGCAGTTTCAAGACAGAAAATAAGTTAATTGTTTTTCGTTTATTGTCTAATTTGTGAAGCACTGTTTGATAATTTTTGGCAAATTTCATTCGATTCCAACACATAGAAATTTTATTATCACAGTTTTTCTGAATTTTTTTGTTTTGTTTAATTTTTCGAAACCAGTATACGAATGCACATATTTCTTTGGATCAACACATATTTGTGAACAAACATATTGAAGGGTGAATATATATAAAAATAATCAATTATGAAAAATTGTTACTACAAAAGTTAATTGATGCAATATCATTCAAATTCTTTATCCACTTTTATTACATTATATAATTTTTATACATAAAAAATGAAATATATACATGTGTTGCCGCATGAATATTAATGATGACAAATATATTCACAAAATTCACAATTACTCTTGCAAAATACTGTGTTTTGTTATATAGCTAGTGGTGGCGTGGATCAAAAGGGTGAAGGTCAAGTCCACCGTGGTTTAATTCAGGAAGGAGATTTAAATAAAACGTTAAAAAGGTTTTGGGATATAGATAATGTAGAGGTCGAGATAACAAAAAATTAAAAACATGTTATATGAGAGGAACAATTTGCGCGTACACATTGGAGAAATGAGGAAGGGAGGTACGTAGATGCTATGCCTTTTAAGGATGACCCGTCATGTTTAGGTCAGTCTAGGGATATTGCTCTTAAAAGACTCAATTCACTGTGGACTAGCTTGTCTATAGATGCAAAATATCTCTCACTGTATACAATGGTTTTGGACTAATATAGAAGATTGGGTCACATGAAAGAAGTTGAAGAGGACAAGGAGCCTGACGTGACATATTACGTAACACACCATGGTTTATATAGACCTGAAAAGAGTACCACAAAATTAAGGGTAGTATTCAATTGTTATACGTTGACTACTAATGGTATGTCACTGGAATCATTACAGTATAACGGCGGAGTCATACAAGGCCATCTATTTTCGATAATGATAGGATTCAGAAAGTATGTTTATGTCATGACGGTAGATGTCAAGATGATGTATAGAATGATTGTTAGATTCGAGCCAATATTACCTTTAGAGAATCCTATGGAAGGATAATGCTAGTGATTCACCTAAGATGCATAAACTGAAGACAGTTACATATGGTACTGTGAGTGCACCATATCTTACTAAAAGGACGTTAAAAAATTGTCGACGAAGAGAGTAGTTTTCCTAAGGTTTCTCCTATACTTCTCGAAAACTTCTTCATGGATGACGTATTATGTGGAGCTTCAACTTTGGAAGACATCAAAGAGTTGCAGCATCAACTTACAGCGATTTTGCAGAAAGCGGAAATAAAGCTTCCATGAAGAAATAATGAAAATCTTAACTATCCAAAACTTTCGGCAAATTCAGACGAAGACTATAATTTCTCGAATCTAGATGAGACCAAAACTTTGGGAGTGTCATGGAAACTTATAAAGGATTGTTTTTCTTTCTGAGTTAAACGAGAACCTAGCAGTAGTTACTCTAAAAGAAGCGTGTTATCTACTAAAGCAAGACGTTTTGATTCTTTAGATCTTGGTAACAGCTAAGGCCAAAATTTTCATACAAAGATTGTGGCGTCTTAAAATTGATTGGAGTGATCCACTTCCAGATGATGAGAACAATAAATGGTATCAATTTCTGAATGCACTAACATAGACAAACTTCATTGAACTTCATGTGTTTGGCGATGCTTCAGAACATTGCTCTGGAGCCCAGGCCTCTCAACTTCAATAATAATTTGAATATACATAAAAATTTTACTATTGTAAATACATGCATACCCTAATGCAGGTTAAAACTACAAACAATGTATAGGATCTAAAATTATCTCTTATATCAATATGCCATTAGTGTTCCTATAATTTTCAGCAAGAAAACTGAAATTGCATCATTATGCATTAAGGAATCAATAATTTATAATATGAAGAAGTATTATAAAGATAAATAAAAATTAGCATTCTGTTATTTTTTTTTTATTTGTTAAAGAAATTAGTCATGAAAGTAACAGAATACTATTTTTTATTTTAAAAATAAAAAATAACTTAAAAATTTTAAGCACACTTGTATCAAATAATCGTTTTGTATGCTTTTTTTTAAAGTAGTTATATTACCGTGATAATAATTTAATTAATTAGATGTAAATTAAATATAGCTAAAAATACTAATATAAATAAGTAAAGATAAATCACTTACTCATGTGAGTCATGATTACTGGAAATCTCCTACATAATATTAAAATAGACAAATTAAGTAATTAATCACTTCAAAGCTAAAAAATAAAATAAAAAAACACAATTATGAAACATATTTAAAAATTTGTTTTATTTAAATTACTTTAGAGAAAAATATTAAGTAAAATTAATAAATTGAAATTAATAAATAAATTTAATAGAAAACAATAAAGTAATACAAATAACTTTAATTCATTGATTACAAAAAAAAAATATATATATATATATATATACGACACATTAACAAAGGATTTTACCAAGATTCATAGAAGAAAAACTGAAATTGATTTCTGTCAGCAAGCAAGCAAGCATACATATTATATTATTCATTAAGCACAATTTAAAGCCAATATATACTGCCCTCCAAAAGTTAAGGAACAACCGGTTTTTTGTGCCTAATTTGTAAATGACTGAATATAGAAACACCAAATTTGGATGACATGTGCACAAAACAGTTATGTATTGACTGCAACATAGAAGTTTACATAAGAAAAACGCAAAAATGATTTACAACAAAAAAAAAAAAAAAAGCGATCTCGCTGGAAAAGTTCATTCTTGGAAAAAATAATAATCGCAGTTTTATGTGGTAAAATGTCATAGAAACATAAGAAAAATGAATTTCAATAAGGGATATGCCCACCCCTAGTATGAATGCATCGGCGGCATCGACTTTCGATGCTGTCAAATAAGATGTCGGTTACCAAAATGAGAAGCGAAGACCAGACACGGTTCTAGCTCTCCTAAAGACTTTGAAGAAGGACTTAAAGCAGCAACATGTCTACCAAGATAGTCCCAAAGATGCTCTATCGGATTCAGGTCTGGAGATCTAGCTGACCTTTCCACTTGCTCCAATTCCTCAATAACAGTCAGTCAATTCCTCAACAACTACAGCTCGGGGATTTGGTGCATTATCATCCATCAAAATGAAAAAATTCCAATTGCACAGACATATGAATCAAGGATCTCATCCCGACATCTCAAACCTGTCACAGTTCCTCCCTGGAAATGCAGGTCAATGTAACCACCGAGTGATATCCCTAACCAAACCATTATTCCACCACCTCAATAACTGTGTCTTTCAACAGTGTTGGATTGATGGTATCTGGTGCTTTTTTCCCGCCAGATCAGCAGACGTCCTAAACCGCTCTCCAGTGTGAATCTGAACTGTAAAGAGTACAGCAGCCTATAACTGTCTGGTCCAGGAAACGTATTCTCTTTCCCAAGACAAGTGGGCCCTTCTCTGTCGTCCGTTGAGGGGGACACGCACAACCTGGTCGCCTTGCATAGAGACCTGAATTGTGAAGATGCCTTCGCACCGTACTACCGGATATTCTTCTCCCTGATGCTACAGAGTGGTCTACAACAAGTTGCGGCACAGAAATGCTTCTTCTCCTTCGGGCCGAAAGAGCTATAAAATGGTCTTCTGCAGGTGTTGTATGGAAAAAAATTGCTTCGTTTCTTTTTTCATGAAAAACACCAAAGCTAAATACCAATAAATTATTGTGATAAATTGCGGTTTAGAATGATCATTTGTAAAAAGGTATATTTATAATTAAAGGTATTGTTTATTTGAAGTATGCCACACTGTTTAAGTTCTAAACTTTGGCTATATACAGAGAACACTGGGTGATTTACAAATAAAAAAGGAACCTTCGCCTATGGAAACTTTTATCCTTATTAAGAACCCAGAAAAGCATAAATATTTAAAATATAAACTTACGCTGATTTTAAATTTTCAAGGTAGCTTGCACAGCTCGGGGTTCTCGAACAAACAGACGCCCTCTGGATATCTAAAGAAAGTGTTGAAAGAGAATTTTGATTTTCTTAAATGATGACAATATTTACATATGCCATGAGAAAGACAAATCTGTATCTATAGTATCCAATCACTTTGGTAAACACATGATTTGGCCCAGACAATTTCTTTTTATTCTTGGGTACTTTCAGAATCAAGAATAGTATATATTTTCTACAAAGTATTGTTTTCACAAATGTTTTTTTTTAAATTTATGTCAATTTCAATGTTAGTTCAAAACACATATTATTGTTTACTCATATGAGAAAATCACTTTTACACTGATTGCAAGTACTAGGACAAAAGTTGAGGAAACAATTACCACCTTATATCATTTGCAGTGTCTATGGTGTGGTCAGTGTCAAAATATCCTTCTTTAGACTGCTATTTTTGTTTTACACAAACAAAAAGAATTCTACTAAAGAGGCTTAAAATATGGAAATTTACTTTCAGCAATTCAACCTATTTCCCCATAGTGCAAATCTGCCTATACCGATCAGCATCAACAGACCAAAAAGACAAATCTAAGCTCTGAAAAGGATCAGAATGATAATTATGATAAAGAAATTTCGCAGGTTTTGATATTTCCAATAAGCCTCGCATAAGGAGGCTTAAAAAAAATTAATATATAACATTTAATATAAAATAATTTAGTTATTTGTGCCTACTCGTAATCTATTTTCTTCAAAGAGTGAAATCTTATTGTTCAAAGAACTAGGGAATGCTCCTTTAAAAAACTGTCAAGATTTCAAGAATTGTTTCCTTAAGGGATATACTGCATTTAGTAACGATATTTCATCAGTGATAAGACACTATAGGGAATGCTTCTAAAATAAAGGAATGATATTTGTTGATTGATTTATCCGAATAGCTTATGAGTTGTCATTTTGCCCAAAGTAAATAAATTCCCATCAAGTCCACTAGCATATGCTATTAATATTAAGGAAATTAATGAAAACATTCTGATAAAAAAATCCATGTAGAGAACAATACATTGTTTGATTTATTGTTCGGATAAAAATTTTTTTTATATGAGTCAGACATCAAGTATCATAAAGATAACTTCAAAACATGTTCATTTACACAAATTTCTTACATCTGGTGACAAATATGCTATA
The DNA here is from genome assembly GCA_021605075.1 of Caerostris darwini. NCBI lineage: Eukaryota > Metazoa > Arthropoda > Arachnida > Araneae > Araneidae > Caerostris > Caerostris darwini. The sequence goes on from BPLQ01013137.1 coordinate 538,063, forward strand.
AATGTTACTCGAACTGATCATCAAAAATTCCATCTCTTCATATTAAGATAGATTTGATGAAACAATTTGTGAAAGCTTTAAACAGTAATGAGTAAAATTTTTTATACAAGTTTCCCAATAAAAAGTAAAATTTATAGGATCATAAATTAAGAGATTACTGAATGATGAATCTTTTGAAGAAAGAATGAATAAATTATTAAAAAAATGTAATGGGCTTTTTCTTTCAAGAAGATAATTTTTTTTTATGAAACAAAAATAAATAAATAAAAATTTGATAACTCTACAAATCTAGTACATAAAAATGTAGAGAGCATGAATAATTAGGCTGAATTATGCCTCTGAAAATCCTCTTCCCTCATTCACACTTTGATTTCTTTCCATGGGAGCCATAAGAAATGAATATAGCGAACATTTTCATCAAGACATTTTATACATGGAAAAAAGGTACCAAGGAAATTGAAGTTCAATTAAGTTAAAAGGTTAATACTTGATATTGTAAGGGAATTTCAACAAAGAAAATCATTTCAGAATTTCAACCTTTCTTTTTAATGTGTATAAATTTTTTAGTGTAGATATTATTAGATAAACATTTAACATTTTTACATTAAGTTTCACAAAATAACAAATACAGAAAAAGGATTTTGATTTAAAAATTTATCATGAAAAATATAAAAATTCACCAATAAAATCTTTAATAAAAAAACCTTTCTATTTAATAGACTAGCATTATTCAACCCAAATTTTGATTTTGTTATAAACAAAAATAAATAAATAAAAAAAAAAACCTTGAACATCCTTGGCCAAGTTTTATAGAAAAGGAAATCGAAGGAATATATTTTAAAGATCCACTTCATGGAACCTATTGATCTATGTTGTGAAGTAAAAAAATGGTACTGCAAGTTAATCAATACAAATTTTTGTTACATGGATATTACAAATGCTTAAAAAAAAGCATATTAAAATTACATCGTAATTTTTGAAGAGAAGTAATTTTGCATTTACTTATTTTTATTCAAATATAAAAACTACATTGTTCCCTGTACATATCAGGAAAAAAAAAAAAAAAAAAAAAAATTAAATTACCAGTATCATCAGCCCAAGAAAAGAAGAGGTTTTGAATGTGAAAAAGCTAACAGGAAAAGTATTTTCTACAGTATCATGGACAATAAGGAGGACTTTAAATGTTTTTTTTTTCTAATGCAGCTGGCACACAGTTAGACAGCTTGGTCTTGGATGCCTTAATGCAAGCGCTGCACAGGCGTTACTCACTTCGCATTACCCGGGGGGGGGGGGGTAAATTGAAGATAAAGCCCGAACCACCGAAGTGTAAAGGCTCGTTCCCACCGAGGCGAGAGACGTGAAGATTCAAGAGGCAAGCGACAAAATTTTTTCGACCCCTTCACAGCGAAACGTCAGAAATACCATTACGCCTAGTGAAAAACCGCTTCGAGTTCAAAGTTGGGCAACTCCAAGCGGCGGACTGCAAACCGGTTTCAGGCGACCGCGGTCAGGCTAGTGATTGGTCAAATTTTTTCGCTTGCATCTTCTCGCCTTGGTGAGCACGAGCCTTAACCCCGCAACGCTCTACGATCATATGAGACCGGGACCTACGGTTTAAAGTGGATTCCGAACCACTACAAACATCCATGGGACCGCCGGGACTCGAACCCGAAACCTGTGGTACCGAGCGTCAGAGCGCTAGCCACTCGGCCATTCAGACCCCTAGGATTTAAATGCAAAAATATTAATTTTCTTTAAAATATTTCGCAAAATTTGTATTGTTTTTATAACATGTAGTCTTTACATATATGAATTATTTTATGTCTTCTTTAGTTTATATATGATACCTAAAATTAATTATGCCTCTTACCTTAAACTTAAAAAAATTATTTTTTGCAATCGTTCATAAGTGTTTATAGTTTAACTTAATTTTTTATTAAAAATTTAGAATTTGAATCAAGACTATTGAAAAGTTTCATAGAAAATTCTTATTTTAAATGAACTCTATTATCATTTATTGCATAACATGTTTAAATTTAATGTTTTCCATCAATGTTCCCAAGTAGAAAAATGCTAGAAAATAGATAAAAAAAAATTTCATAATTTATATTTTCATACTTTAAGAGATGCTTGGAAATTTTTATGAAAAATAGTACTTTTCATTCTCAGATCATAGTGTGAGTTTTAAAGGGTTTATATAGGATACATGATAACATTCAAGAAAAATTTGTGTTATTATATTAAGCGAATTATAGGTTTACAATAATATTATACTGATTTTGATACTTGTTCATCATAGTTGAACTACATGATGACTTTCTGTGGTGATGTAAGGAAAAGCAGATATAAATAATAAATAAAATTTAGAGTGGTTACAAAGTTGAAATTAATTTCTTTCTTTAATATCGGTACAATCTTCGCAACTTTTAAAAGTGCATTTTCAGCACATAGTTTTACTAAAACCAATATGCAACCCATCCATTTATATATATGCTCATATATGTAAATCCCAAATTTTTACAATGCTTGTTGAATATTCTTCTATGCTAATTCAATATTCCAGATATTTTTGAAAGAAACAAGAAGAAAAAAGAAAGATAAATGTTTACAAATTTAGTTCATACATAAAATAAAATTATGTTCAGCATAGAGTTCTGAGACAGAAATATGTTTTTTATTACACAATATATAGAATTGGCAAGAAATATTACAAATCAGTTGGGTTCAGTTATTGAAAACAAATACCAAAATTTTATGTCTATCAAAATCTTAAAAAAATATATATTAAATTCTATTATAAAGAAAAAAGTAATTAATAATTTTTTTTAACAAAAATTGATTACAAATAGTTTTGTTACCTTGTAGTTATCAGTTTGGACTGAATGGATATATTCTGCCACTTTAAACGTACGGCCATTTTCAGTTGACCTTTTGAGAAGTTTCTGGTCAGGAAATTGCTCAGTTGTTACGGAACTGCCATTCCCAGATGATGGAGAGGCTTCTATACAAAATAATTAGGTCAATTGAAACCAGATAATTTTTGCTTATATTTATATAATTTATAAAAAAAAAAAAAAAAAAACATCTATATCAGGGCGGCCACAGACACAGTAAAATTCACTGACTTTTTCCAGGTAAAATTTAGAAAAATTCTAGATCATTCACATAAAATTGGACACATAAGTTATCTTAAAATCCAAAGGATATGAAAATTATACTACATAAGTTATTAATAACATTTATAACGAATTTAAAAATATTTTCAAAACCCTCTTACAGAAAATCATAAAATAAGAATTTTATTTGATATCACTAGAACCTTAAATCATCACATTTTTTTTTCATGTTAAAAAGCAAAACATTTTTTGATAGAAATACGGTTATACTACTCCAATAGATTGAAGGCAATCTAATAACAGCGTCAAATTGCGATTATAGAGAGGAAAAGGCTATCTAATATTTTCCATAATTAAAATCTATATCTAGTGCGCATTGATTCGACAAAACAAATTTGTTTATAAAAAAAGGGGCGGGGGATTCCGTATAACACTCCCTAATTCCAGTATCTGAAGAAGGCCTGTTCTTTCCTAAAATTTAGTCTAATTCATTGTTTTAAAATATTTTAAGAACCTAAAACTCAAACAACCTCCCCATTTAAAAATATTTAAGCACACCGCATCATCATTTATAATCTCTAATACCACTACTACTATTACAATTTGTAAAGTATCTAATTAAAATTCCAATTTATCAATTTTAATTTTTTTAAAATTTGATATTACTTTTTAACTAATGCTTTTACTGTCAGATCTGACGACCTTAAACCAACATATGTTCAGGAAGAACAAATTAGATCTAAAAAGTTAAAAAACAAGTAATATAAAATTTTTTTTTAAAGTCAATTCCTACTTTTTTTTCACTATATTGCAGAATAGTCCTTTATGAATAAAGTTGAAATTTTCCTCTTACATCTGGCGCTATCTATTATTAGATACATGCAACTTAAATCTAAAAAAAACTAAATTTAATTAATGAATTAATATTTGAAAAAACTTTATTAACATCAAGTGTCATCCACTACAAGTTCCAAAAAATGTATTTGAACTTGAGTGGATGAATAAAACGTATTTTATTAACGATTGAAAATTTGAACAAGATATATATAGGGAGAGTGTGAACTAATAGTAGGAATTGGGGGGGAAAAAAAAGGTTAAGCAAAATATAAATTTAGTTCCAATCGTGCAAAGCCCTTAATATTAGTTAGTAAATTTCTAAGAAGTTCCAGAAATTCTTAAGCCAAAAGATTCATAAGGAAGAGTCTAACCATATTTACACCATTAATTCATTAATTTCTTCATCAATCAAATCTGTTTCTTTCTAAAGACCATAAAGTTATTTCTTGTTTTTTGCTTTGCATCTCTTTTAGTTACTCAGCTCTTTTTTTTCCTTTCGGGTTCTAGAGCTTCAAAAAAATTTTTTTTGTCGTTTTTTAAAATGCCTCTAGCTGCTTGTACTCCATCGAAAATTTGACTGATTCTCCCCCATGCATTATGAATTTACAGAAATCCCCCTTTAAACAAAGACATTCGTATAAGAAAGTATTAAAATCAGTTAAACAAATTGCTACAAATCAGGGGCTTCCTAGTTACTAATTATGTTTGACCAGTAGTCAAGTAATCTGCTTTCATTACATTTATATGCAGGCATATTGGCTTGCACTGTAACAGTATCACAATCTTGTGTTGTCTACAGTACAAAATTCTTTTTGCAAGCTGTGTAAGGCGTGAAGTCGGCTCTGAATAAATAATATAAACATTTAAAAAAATCTATTATTTCTCACCCAGTTTTCTTGATCTCAGCCTTAAAGACACAATGAATTGTATGCAGCCCACAAGTTCCAATGTCTAAATACTTTGAATCATCTGGTGACAATTCTTCTTTTAATTCTTTAAAAAATTTGAAGCTAACATTGGGTTCATCCATAGATATCTGTACTTTTTTTTTTCCAGATCAATAGATAGGAATGCTGAAGAATCTTTAAAATTTTTAGCACAAGAATGTTGTAAAATGCAGATTTCAAGTATCTTGTAACGACTTGATTCATTACATTTTTGTCGCTATTTTCATTATAATTATTCTCTTTAATTTTGTCTTTCTAATGCAGTTGGCAAACACTTAGACAGCTTGGTCTTGGATGCCTTAAGGCAAGCGCTGCACAGACGTTACTCACTTTGCATTACCCAGGGGGCGCGTGTAACTTGAAGATAAGCCACGAACGCGGAGTAACAATGCCCCCGCAACGCTCTACGATCCTATTAGACCGGGACCTACGATTTAAAGTGGATTCCGAACCACTACACACATCCATGGCACCGCCGGGACTCGAACCCGAAACCTGTGGTACCGAGCGCCAGACACTCGGCCATTCAGGCCCCATTCTCTTTAAATTAGCAGCAGTAATTCATGTTTCCTTCCCCCAAACAGTTTTAAGAAAAGAGTTCATATTTTAAAGGATATCGTCCAGCAAAACGGATCTCATTGGTCTTAAAAAAAATATTTTCTCCAGCGTCACTTAGTTTTTCAGTCTGGATTTTCGTAGGCGTATGGTACATTTCTCAATTGATTAACAAAAGGCTGGAAAATTTTAGTAATCCTTCACATTAACAACGAAATTGAGTTTTTCTTAAATAGTTTTGAAGTTTCTTTAGTAGTTTTGAAGGGGATAGATGCTTGGGAAACCCTGCCTTAGATTATACCACGAGGGTAGTCAAACGAGAAGGGTAATCAGTGCAATAAGGGCATCAACCGATAATCCTTTTTTAATGGACTAATTAACAGAAAAATAAATATTAGAGTAAAACTTTTTTACTGAAAAAATTAAAAAAATCGTCACTTCCATGGACGATTTATCAATGATAAAAGCAGAAATTTCAAACAAGCGAAATTTACGTTAAAAAGGAAGCTATACATATCTAAAATACACTAACAATTAGAAATTTATACAAATCCTATGTAAAAATCCATATAAAAAAATAGGCTATAACTTACCTGTTCTATACACAAAGAAAACTTCCTTATTCTAAAACTGATGAATTTAAATGCATCTAGAAAGCTAATGTTAGTGGAATGAAGAATAGAGCTCACCCTATTTCACCTATAATGCACAATACACCGGAAAAAAAACTCCACTCCAAATTTCTGTGATTGTAGCCTTCGGAGTCTAGTATTTTAAAAAATATAATTCTAGGATCAACCAAATGACACAGCCTTCTTCCGCGCCTATAGCTTTTGCATGTAATATCTTGGCACCTGAAACGCCTGGTGCCAGATTAAAAAAAATATTTATGCACGAAAAATATCTAAGCATATGTGGTGACGAGACTGAATTTCCATAATTTGGTAACTTTTCTTCTGTTTTGCTCTGGAATTTTTAATTTAATTTTTCCAAACTTTTTTTTTTAATTTTCTTTCAAAATTCACTGATTTTCCCAATTTACCCTGACCTTTCATCAAATTCCCTGACTTTTCCAGGTTTTCAGGTTGAGTGGCCACCTTGTACGTATAAAAAAAGACTGTTATACAAAAATAATAAAAGACTGTTATACAATATTTGGCTTTCTTAAAAAAGTAACTAAAAATAGTATAATTTCTTAATTTTACTGAATATATTTTGGCCCGTGATATATTGTTTAGCAGCCATAACAGTCATTTCCAGTAAATAAATTTATATTTAAATTATTATTATATTTAGATTTTACGGATTTAAATATGAGCTTAAAATCAGTTAATTTATTTAGAATAATCATTTTTACATATGCATGCTAGTTAATATTATTAAAGGCTTTTAACCTGAAAATAATGTTTCGGAAGAAAAATAACTTATAAGCTGCAAATATAATTCAAAAGCAAAGTAAATTTCTATTTATTTAATATCCACTCAGTACTCACAAGTTTCTGCACTGCAAAGCAATGTTTAAGAATAAAAACTTTAACAACTTTTTCAAAATGACAAAAAATATTATGCATGATTTGTACAGAATGAACAAAAAAAAAATAATGTAGCTACTGTCAAACATTCAGTTTTAGTATTTCTAGCTAATATTTTCTATAGTCAAAATAGAATAGTAATTTATAGTAAATATGAAATTTTATAAAGCCATTTCTTAAAAGAATTGTTATGATCGGTTTAAGGCAATTTAATTTATAGAAAACATGTTACAAGGAGGTATATGACACACTTTGCAAGCTACTAATCTAAATGATTAGATTGAAAAAGTGTAAAATTTGACAACATTAGGGTCAAGTAACACTGATTGGAGGCAACCTATTATTCTTTGTATTCAAATCATAACTTAATTTGATGATGAAATAATCTAACATATGCTCTCATACTGATCAGAACTTACTAAATGATAAATTGAGCTTTTAATGTTTAAAAGAAAGAATTTTTTTACTTTTTCACTTGCTATATAAATTTCAAAATACAGAGTAGTAATTAAAGTAAAGTAAAGATAAAGTTTTCTTATAATAATTTAAACTCATCATCATCATCAATAGCATGACAGTCCAGAGTGGGCCAAGGTCTTACTTTGATGAGATTTCCATGCCTTTCTTTGAGTGCCAATGGTCCTCTAATTCTTTAGTACAGCAAAATCTTTTCAACTGCGTCTATCCATCACAACTTGGGCCGTCTTCTTCCTCTTTGTCCCTGAGGCTTTGCCAAAACGAGCCTTTTTACAGAGTTTAAATTATTCATTCTAAATATATAAGCAGCCCAATTTAATCTATTGATCTTAATAAATGTTATAAAATCTGGGTCTTTATAGCATTATAAATTTCTGTATTGTACCGTCTTCTTCAACAATCCCTTTCCTTAACACCTCCAAAATAGCCCTTAAAATCTTCAACTCAAATATACCCAAATGAGCCTCATCAGATCTTACCCAAGTCCAACTTTCAGAGCCATAGACCAAAATAGGTCTAATACAGTTTTACATAACAAGAATTAATAATTTAAACTGCCTTTTCTAAATATATATATAAAAAAAAATAATAATAATAAAAAAAAAATATTGATCTATCATTATAATTTGGTAATTTTGTTGATTTTTATACTGTAATTCTACTTCGTTAAAGTTTTTTTATTTGCAATTCTACAATCAAATTTTTTTATAAATCTTACTATAAAATGGAGGTATTTCTCTTTCCTTTTTGGCATCTGAACCACTTAAAGTTGAGTATTTGTCCACTGTACTGAATGGAGTGAAAAATCTGCACCTAGATAAGAAATGATGAATTCCAATACATTTCAAGCTTAACTGAATTTATGAAAAATTCTCAATTAAGCTTCAAGGAATACAAAGAAATTTAGGGCAATAAAGATAAGAGATTGTTTTAATAAATACAACATGCAGCCAAAAAGTTCGCGGAATTCTGTATTCTGTGTCTTCAAAGTAGGTTCTTTCAGAACACACACACTTGCTCCACCGCTGCTGACATTGCTGGAAACAACGATAAAGTCCTGTTATGGTACCTTCCGAAGCTCAGCCGTCGCGTTAGTTTTCATGTCTTCTACAGTATCAAAACGAGGCCCATTTGATCTTAGGGAAGAGCCAAAAATGTGATGGTGCTAAATCTGGTGAGTAGGAAGGCTGGTGTAGGAATGAAATGTCACGCCATGTCAGCACAACGATCGATGTGTGGGAGGGAGCATTTCGTGACCATCCTCCTTGCCATTTGGTGGGACGTTTTCTTTATATTGCCTCCTTTAGTCTTTTCAAAACCTGCACGTACAAATAGCCGTTAACAGTTTGTACAACTGTTAAAAATTCATGGTGCACTACACTTTCGTTGTCTAAAAACATAATGGACCTCATTTTTGTTTTGGATTTGACATGACGTGATTTCTTTGATCGAAGAGAGGACGCTGTAAGTCATTCTGCCGATTGCATCTTTGTTTCCGGGTCGTAAGCGTACACCTAGGTCTCGTCACCAATAATGATTGTCTCAAGAAATGTCGGGTCCTCTGTGCTTTTCTCAGAACATTCGGTCACAGTAAATTGCCGAGTTTCCAATTGATTCGGATTCAGCAGCCGCGAGACAAACTGTAGATTAACACATTTCATCTTCAAATCATCTGACAGAATTGCGTGAATTGAACCATGGGGCAGAGGTATTCATCCAGAAACGAATGACCATGATGTACATTAACACATTTGTCTCAAGAAATGTCGGGTCCTCTGTGCTTTGAAAAAGTGCTTTGCTACAGAAACGAATGACCAGATGGTCATTCATTTCTGTCAACTCGTCAATGGCCATTCTTCGGTCTGATCTGATTAACTCTTTCACTTGCTCGACCGTTCTGAATTCTGGTAGTAAAAAAAATTAATTGTACTGTGAAAATAAAGAGTTACAACGAAATTCCGGGAACTTTTTTTGACTGTCCCTCGTATATTTAGAAAAGTGATTATATAATTTATGAAACATATAACTTAACGGAATGATTTAATATCAAGGTAGAAAAATATTTTTGAAAAAAGTCACATAGAAAATTACTTTAACAAAAAAGTCATTGCTATACAATAAAAAAACCTTAATATCATTACGAAATCTATATATCTATTTCAAAAATTTGTGCATTGTGATGCATTTGATTTTTTCAATACATCAATGAATGAATCAAGTAATTCAACATTTTATTTTTTACTCAAAGCAACACACCTTTAAAAAAGAAGATCGTAGTAGAGAGTTAAATGAAATTTTTGGAAGAGTACAGCTCAATTACAATATACCTATTAAAAAGAATTTTCTTTTCATTTCAGATTAGTATATCTTTTTCATAAATTCCTATTTCTTTTCAGATAAACTTAATCAATTTAATTATTCAACAAATATGCTAAATAACTTTTTACACATGAAAGAGAATAAAAATATCTATTTCTAGAAAAGTTGATATTGAAACTGATAATACAATAACTTCAAATAATATATTGAATAATTAGGAAATATTTTCTTGCTTTGACCTTATTTTTTATAAAATACAAATAGTAAGATTGACCAAACACACTATATGAGCATTAACTATTATTTTGGTTTTTCACTGTTTTATGATAAAAATTTGTTTAAAAAATAAGCAATAAGATTTTCCAGTATATTAATTAGTTTTTATAAATTTTGTAATGTTCCATTCTACAAGTCAGTAACACTATCACACAAAGTCTAAAAACTTTAAAAATTTGAAGAATAAATAAAAAATAAAATAAATATGAACTTGCTTTAAATTTTACTATTCCGTTTCAAAAAATAATTTAATTATTAGTTAAAATCTTTATGAAATAAGAAATCTTTGCACTATTCAATTGTGCACAAAACGGTTTCAAAGCGCAACACAAGATCTGTCATATATAACAGACTTATTCATGGGCTTACAAATTTTGGGTTTGTTTTGTTGTTTGATTATAATTTATCATTCACCATAACAGTGTCATTTTTTTGCATAACATTTGGATAAATTGAGTTAAAGCAGTTTATTTGAGCATAAATCTCAAAACACCTGGTCAAGTAAAATCAAGTTAAAATAAGCTGTTGCTGTTGTTGCCGTATCGCTCATGGAAGGAGGGAAGAGGGGTGCAGCTTCTGTTCTGATGGAGCACCCGTAGGTAGAAGTCTGACTTCTGCTCCGTGACGCTCTTACAGTCATAGGAGACCGGGACCTACGGCTTAAAGTGGATTCCGAACCACTACAAACATTCATGACACTGCCGGGACTCGAACCCGAAACCTGTGTCACAGAGCACTAGACACTCGGCCATTCAGGTCCAAAATAAGACATTAAGAAGTAGATTTACTTACAGTTACCTAGAAAGCTTATTTTTAGATATTGGAAATACAAACACTTTTAAATTATGGGGTAGAGGTAACTATGTTGAGAAAATTTTAGTGTTGACTAAAAGTCACATTTTCAGAAACAAATTCTCTCTCTCTCCCTCACCATTAATTTTAAAGAAATCATCATATAGTTTGCTTAATATGTTGCATTTTACCACTGCCAACAGAAATATGAATTTTTTAAAGTATATTTATTTCAGAGAAGAACCAGAAAAAGTTTTGGAGATCAGAATGTGTAACATGAAATTTTTCCAAATTTCAGCCTCTAGTTACGAGTATACTCTGTTTACCATAAATACATTTTAAATAACTTTGTTATGAATAATTTGCATTTTATTTTATCAAGTTAAGTAACTTCAGCAATTAGATGGCAACTTCAAATATAAATAAACTCCAGTTTAAATTTTATTCCTCATTTAAAAGCTATACCTTAACATAAAGTTTCTTTTTAGTAATACTAAATGAGCTTCGATTATAAAATAAAAATAATTACCCTGCTAATTTCATTTCACAGTAAATATCAAAACAGCTTAAAACAACGAAATTATTTGCACTCATTTTAAAGAAATTAAAATGACAAAACCTTTTTTGAATCTAAATCTTGAGAAGAAGTTGAATTGATTGGTGTTATTATAAAAATCTTTGATCTGCAGTTTAACAAATTTATGTAACAAAACTATATATTAATTAATGTCTTTGAAATACAATTTCTCAAACTACTACTTTCCCTGCAACTTACAAAATTTGAATACTTTAAAAAAAAAAGCCACTGAAAGGCCTTTTAAATATTTTAAAACAAATTTAAAAAATGTTATTTACATAAAAAGGAATACTAATAGTTTATCAAGGATTCAACATTGTTCTTTTGGTGAGTTTTTCATGTTCTAAATTCTATTTAAACTACTTTAATTCTGTGAAGTACAAATAAGAAGTGTAGTTAAAACAAATATTGCTAATACAAAGAATATTCACTTTTAAAATGTTATTTTTAAATAACCAGGTAAATACATTTTTTTTTGAATAAAATCTTAATTTTTTATACATTTTGTTATGAAAAAATCACACAACATTTCTTTATGATATTACATTTAGTTATTTAATTATTTTGAAAGTAATTTTAACAATCAATGTAATAAATAAAATTATCAAATATAAATAAGTGATAAATAAAATAACTTACACATTTTTTTTAAATGGCAAAAGCTTATCCGAGTCACTACCAATGCATTTTAACTACAAAATAATAAAAAGATAAAGATTAAGCAATAGATTATACAAAAATAAAGAATTTAATAAAAGAAACAATGAAATTTTACCTTCTTTTCTAACTTTTTTTTTGTAAACATTTCTTTTCTTTTCTGTTAAAGAAAGATAATTTTGAAATTTATACATAAAATGTTTGATAGACAATAGAAAATGATAATTTTTTTAATTGGAAGGAAAAACAAACAAACAAAAAAAAAACGAAGCATACTTCTCAGATATTAGAAGGTGTCTACCAGGTTTGAAGGAAAAAAAAAATCATGAATTGGATTTTTAAGTTTATACATCATACAATAACTGGTAATAAATTAGCCATGCCCCAATTTTCAATTGAATTTCCTGGTTGATACAAAAATATACAACAATGGAATTAAAATATAAACAAAAATATAAAAAAATACAAGAATTCAAAATAAAAAAAATGATAATTTTATTAAATAATTTATTAGAAGCAAGCCATAAATCTTAATAATAATTTACTATGTAGCTTAGTCTTTAAAGTTAATGTACTAAATAAATGATAAAACACAAAAGTAAACTTTTAATAAATTTAATAATGCATTACAAAACCACCAACAATTGTTCGAGAATAAATCTTAGAGGTAAAAGATCTGATAAAAGAATTATAAACAATTCAGTGAAATTCAATTCAATGTTAGGCTTTGAGAAATTAATTTAATAACTAATTGTATTATACAATATACAGGATGTCTACCAATTTTTTTATTTTATTTAATAGTTATTTTATCAACTGCCAGTTTCCGAGATATATTATTGTCTACAAAAGTATTTCATATAAGGTAAGGAGTTTTCTAGAAAGAAGTCAAACTAAAAATTAAATTACTAAAAATGCTTTCATGTACCAACAAGTAAAAATATCTACTAACTTTATGACAAAAATAGATCAAGTTATAAACACTTCCAAATAATTTGTTGAGAATTAGCAGTTAAAGGAAAAAAACAAAACTGAAAATGCTTTAGGTTTTTAATTGGGAATTCATAACAAATCCAAGAACAATTATCAGTAAACATATATCAAGGAACATATTATTGAAAAAAAACAACGAACAAACAAAAAAATGTGCAAATACTATAGCAGCTAAACAATAAATGTTTGTGAAAAGTGTAGTGGTTCTTAGTACAGAAAATGCTTCAAAGAGTTTTATTTGCAAAAAAAATTTAGATAGCAATAGGTTTGGACAGACACTGCATTTTTACAATATTTTTTATTTCCTATAAAAATATATATTTTTTTTTGTTCTGCCACTTTCATTCACTTAATTAGACTTTAATAAGAATAAAAGCTGAATACTGTTCATTTCCTTCAAGTAGAAGGTAGTGCAGTCTTTAATGAGTTAAGTAATTTGAACAACAGATAGATATTATGTTAAAAAATATTATGCACATTGGTGTCAAATTTCATAATAAAACAGCTACAAGAACTTGTTTTTTAAAAATTATCTGAATATTTTTCAGTTTACATAAGAACAATGGAAAATGAAAGGCTCATCAATTAGTTGCTTTTAAATGTCTCATCAAATATTTATACATCAACAAACTTATCAGTTACATACTTAGAAAAATTGAAAAAAAAAGTTGTTAAAATTACATTAGAGACATATAATTATTTTTTTGTTTTCTAGTCATTATTTTTAATCTGGTTTTATAAATTTTTATATTCATATGCATAAAGACCACAAATGCCTATATTCCTTAAAATACTTATATTTAGGACATGCATGTTCTAATGTTTTATAGACATTAAAAGATTATCTGGGACATTTTAAATATTTTCAATATGAATTCAATATGAATTTTATTAAATGAAATGTAAATAAAAATATTAATGTTTTTCAATTTTAATAATATCAATTTATTCAATTCAATTATTTCAATTTATAATTTACTTAAAATTATCAGGAAAAAAAACGCAGGAAAGTGGCTGATAAAATGGTTTAACTAAATTAGTCATATGTATTTTATATATAATAGTGCAAACATTTTTTCCCTAAATATAAGATCAAAGGATCTGATAAAAAAATTTAATTTTCATACTTTTTCCAGACATGCTGATTGCCTTAAATTGATTTTAAGATAAATCAATATATCATTAAAAATATTTTTACAATCAACTTTGTATTTATTAAATTAGTTAACTTTACATTTATTGTTTGAGAAAGTAACTTTTGAATAATGATAATAATAGACACTAAACATTTATTTTATCTCAACTTTTTAAACATTTTGTTTTGCTTTTTCATAGATTTAATATTTTCAAAGGTGCTCAGTTTGGTATAAACTGCAGAAAGAATTTATTTTGTTTTAAATAAAATAACTGTAAAAGCCTAATTCATCTTCATTCTTTTAATAAATTAAAAATAATAATTATTATTTTTAAATGTTAATAATAGATTTTAAATGAAAATGCTTTGACATTTTACTATACAGGAAAAAAAAAATCATGTGATTTTAAATTAAAATTTAAGAAATATTCTTAAAAGTACAAGTGAGTACATGAAAAATATTACACTTACTAAAGAAAAACTTAATGTCATAATTAATATACAGATTTTTTATTTTAACTATAGTTATAAACTACTTGCTACCTGATTGAAAAAAATATTAGTAACCTGAATTGGGTTATTTTTTAAGATATGTTTGGCAACATTATATCCTTCAGGTAATTCTGTAGATTTCATTTGTAAAGAAAATTTTCCTTTTTTCCTTCCAAGTCTTTTTTTACGATTTCTGCGATCAAAAGGTGCATCCAATGCAGATCTCAAATCTCTAGCGAATGCCTCCATTTTCTGACAATAATTTGATGAAACAAGATCCATTCGTTCTACACTTTGCATTTTAAATTCCTCTATTGAGGAACCTAGAAATGAATAATTAAAATAATTTTTAAAGAATATGTCCATAAAAGCTTTTTCATATTAAAGAAGTTAAATAAAAACTCAGTCAACAGTTGAAAAAAGGTAGTTTCATGAAAGTGAAAGATTATGATTATATATATTATATAAAATCAGAATTTTATACGATGAGAATTATAAACGACAATTACAAAATATTTGGTATCAAGCGGGGTAAATATACTATATAACATTGTGCTTCTTCTCAACTTCTTAATGGAGCAATATTTGAAAATTGTATATATATATAAAGTTGTGGAAAAAATTTAAGCTCCAGTGGATAGAAAAATATTTTTTCACCTCCTATTCTTGTAAATATAACTGGTTTAAGAAATCTAAATGCAGTTCTTATTAACAAATATTTTTATTTATCATTTTATAGACAATGTCAGATCAGAAATTAAATTTCATAAATTTCCCATACAATAGAAGGATATTTATATTCCTTCTACAAAGACAATTTCAAGCCAGATAAAGATATTTAACTACAAAAAGCAAAATTATAACAATTGATATAAAAGTAAAATATCTAATATTTCCTGTTTTTATTACACATGACAAATTTTAGACTTAAAGACATTAAGTTGATTAGTATTTTAGTCACACTTAAACATATTTTTATACCACTTTTTTCAAAGATTTTATTTTGGTCATATTTTTTCTTACAGACAAGGTTTATCAAGGAATCACTTTAATTTATCTCATAAATAGTTTAAAGGATTAAAACTTTAATGAGGTTTCAAGATGATGTATAACATTTAACAGATACAGTCTGATTTTCATGTTTTAGACAATTATCTTGTTAGAATACTAATTGCTATTTAATTTAAATTTATCTGTACTTAACAGAATTTCTAGTTATGATATTAACTTGAAAAATTAAGAAATTTAATTGCATCCATGTCAGCATACTATACATATATAAGGAATTGTAAACTCTCAGCCTAATTTGATAGAACATTGGTTATGTTTTCAAACTTCAAGTTAGACTTTTTATTCTCATAATTTTTACCATATTTGTGATCAATATCTGCAATCATTTGTAAAGAAAATTTTCCTTTTTTCCTTCTGAGTCTTTTTTTACGATTTCTGCGATCAAAAGGTTCCATCGATGCAGATCTGAAATCTCTAGCGAATGCATCCATTTTCTGATAATAATTTGATGAAACAAGATCCATTTGTTCTACACTTTGCATTATAAATTCCTCTATTGATTAACCTAGAAATGAATAATTAAAATAATTTTTAAAGAATATGTCCATAAAAGCTTTTTCATATTAAAGAAGTTAAATAAAAAATCAGTCAACAGTTGAAAAAAGGTAGTTTCATGAAAGTGAAAGATTATGATTATATATATATTATATAAAATCAGAATTTTATATGATGAGAATTATAAATGACAATTACAAAATATTTGATATCAACCAGAGTAAATATACTATATAACATTGTGCTTCTTCTCAACTCCTTAATGGAGCAATAATTGAAAATTGTATATATATATGTAAAGTTGTGGAAAAAATTTGAGCTGCAGTGGATAGAAAAATATTTTTTCACCTCCTATTCTTGCAAATATAACTGGTTTAAGAAATCTAAATGCAGTTCTTATTAACAAATATTTTTATTTATCATTTTATAGACAATATCTGATAGGAAATTATATTTCATAAATTTCACATACAATAGAAGGATATTTATATTCCTTCTACAAAGACAATTTCAAGCCAGATAAAGACATTTAACTACAAAAAGCAAAATTATAACAATTGATATAAAAGTAAAATATCTAATATTTCCTGTTTTTTTTACACATGACAAATTTTAGACTTAAAGACATTAAGTTGATTAGTATTTTAGTCACACTTGAACATATTTTATACCACTTTTTTCAAAGATTTTATTTTGGTTATATTTTTTCTTACAGACAAGGTTTATCAAGGAATTACTTTAATTTATCTCATAAATAATTTAAAGGATCAAAACTTTAATGAGGTTTCAAGATGATTCATAACATTTAACAGATACAGTCTGATTTTCATGTTTCAGAGAATTATCTTGTTAGAATACTAATTGCTATTTAATTTAAATTTATCTGTACTTAACAGAATTTCTAGTTATGATATTAACCTGAAAAATTAACAAATTTAATTGCATCCATGTCAGCATACTATACATATACAAGGAATTGTAAACTCTCAGGCTATTTTGATAGAACATTAGTTATGTTTGTCAAACTTTAAGTTAGACTTTTTATTCTCATAACTTTTACCATATTTGTGATCAATATCTACAACTTCCATTCGTCAATGAAAATTCTTTTGTTTCTCATGCAAATAACATAAGCCACATAGTATTATAAGATTCCTTCTCATTTTTTAACTCAGTCTTACCGAACTAGTCTATTATTCACATGAAGTATTTAATGATGTATTACAATGATAAAATTATTTTCTAATTCATGACATTTAGCATTAAAAAAATCTGATTGATTCAGCAAGGTTTGCTTCTTTAAATTTAATAAAACTTCTTTCAAAACAGAGATTTTATATTACTTAATGAAGTTTCTTATTAGTTGATAGGTATTACACTCCTTTCGTGTAATTAAATATGTAATTTTAGATAATTTTCAAATGTATCACTTTTGTTATTTGTGTAGAAAAAGTAATTCAAAATCTATTTATTCCTTTTCTGTTCCAACAAGGCTTGAGAATATCCCAGAATTATATGATAAAATTCATCTTGATAATTTTTAAAAAAAATCACAAAACATATGCAAAGCAATAATGAAATTTCAATTATATTCACTATAAATAAACAAAAGAAAATTTAAGATTACACTAATTTCTGAATTATAAAGTACAAATTAAAAGTTAAAAAGCGCTTTTCCCCAATAATTTTAATTACATTTAAAATTTAATACATCAATAATCATATTTTATACATTGAATTAGAATCATACGCTTTGATAACAAAAGAGAAAACTTGAGATATATTTATAAAATACATATATTATCATAACATCTATGCCCCACGAAAATCCATATATTTTTTTATAATTACCATTATACAAACTATATATTTCATAAACAGTGACAAATTCAGAAAACATACCGAGTCAGCTGTTTTTGTTTGTTTCTTATTCCGAAACTATAACATACGTAAGCAAACGCATCAGAAAAAATACGTAGAGTTGAGATGTAGAAAGACTTTTACAAATGTGTTAATTTATATTCACTAAAGATTTAAGAAAATTTTCACCATTGCCTGGTCTATTTATGCTGATTGGATCAGTTAATATTGTAAGCCGGTCTTCAAACAGTTGACGTATGCGAAAATGACATATAACATAATCAGAAAAAAGAATGTATAAATTTTGATGTAAAAGTGTGTTTAATTGACAACAAAAAAAACTTGATTATGCGATCAGTTTAAATTGAATAATTTCAACAAGGGGCAATGCATTTTGGCAGATGTGAAAGCTCCTCAAAAAGCTTTTTCGTCCAGTTCCATTAAGTTATATATAAATGAGTTCTATGCGAAGGCCTTCACAAGACCACTGACAAGGACTCGTACATACTTAACAGAAAATACAATTTTTAATTTTCAAGAAGTCAAAGCTATTAAGCTTAGTTTATCGAAGCCAAGTTATTCCATAATCTAAGAATGAGGGGAAAAAAAGTATATATACATACCGATTAATTTCAATAAGGTAAAAGAAAAATCTCAATTATTCAATAAAAAAAATGAAATGTAGCCAAAAATTTACTCGTTCAGAACGGAAATCGAAATCGTTCGCATTTCTCTTTCTTAATATGTCGCATCTTCTCTCAATAGTCACTTAGGAAATTCGACTTCTACAAACTCCTTCATTTAACATAGAGTCCATAAATAGCAAATAAAATAAATTTAGGGCAGAAAACTCGTTGACATTTTTTTTTAATAGGAATCTATTTCTCCACCAATTGCTCAACCAAAAAGAAGTATTGTCGCATTTTTTCAGAAAACATAATTTTATTTTGTTCCATTAATGTTTTAAAAAATGATTTAGGGTTGTTTAAAGTATTTTTAAAGTTTCCATTACTTATGTATATATATATATATATAACGAATCAGCAACAAGATCATTCGCACTAATACTGTCAATCACAGCTCGAATTAACAAACAAATTTTCTGGCATCCTATTTCACTAAATCAACCGATCAGAAATTTATTCCTTTTGATCTTTCAGATTATTTCTTTCACAGCTGTAATAAGTACTTTACATTCAGTGAATTACAAGATGCTATACACGCTGTTCCCAACACTTCCTAAGGCAGTGAAAGTATTATAGTTAAATTAATTAAAATTCTTAACCATCACTATTTTCAACAGTTACTTTACATTTGTAATGTCATTTGGCATTTGGAGAGACGAATCTAGTTAACTTTGTAAGGCACAATCAACATGCATAAATCCTACCGAATCTGGCCAAAAGTCCTTATATAAGAAGATGAATAGTTACATTCACCACAAGTTGCTGTATGGGAATGCTCTTTTCTCTGTATCCTTTATTCTAAGAATAATCACGCTATACTAAGTGATATAAGATTAACGCACGAAATGGAGAACGTTATCTCAGAATGCTGACAGACTACGTTGCTCTTTTTCCGTGAAAATTTTGACACAGCTACGTTAAAACAAACAAAATGGAGTGGTTCCTTTTATCAAGTCACATTTCATGTGGTTTCTGATCAGCAAGTTTGGTCGGGAATGATTATTGCAAAAATCCATGTCACACCTTTCAAATAATACACATCGTTTATTATTTTACTTGATTATTTTCAGTTATAGGCTTTTTAAACTACTGCGTGAATTTTTATATTCAGTGTTCCTTATAGTTTTGGAAGATGTCATTTAATGTTAACACCTTTGACATTAAAAGTTGTGAGCTTCATGTGTAAATGTGTGAATAATTTTCTGCCCTGATTACGGAATGTCTTTCCATGTGATAATGGTCACATTTAATATTTGCTAATCTAATCTGCTCTCAAATAAATAAAATCTGTATGATTTTAATTCTACTTATAATGTGCCTAATAGCTCCAACTACTGTTGAAAATTTGCTAAAAATTTGTTATTTTATGGGAAAAAACTCACCATCTCCCATTCAGAGAGATTAGGATAAAATTTTTATTTGCACCTTATCTTTGCACGGAATTTAAAAATGAGGTATAGGAATCATAATGCATCTAGTATTTTATATTTATTTTTGTATATATTAATGTTTTTAAATGTATTATAGTTTAAGTTTGCAAAGAAATAAGTAACTTATGAAAAAAAATATGAATTTTTATTCTGAGATCAGATTGCAACAAGCGGAATATATACAACAATTTTTAGTGCAGCAAGCACTTAAAAATATGCGTTATTAAAGATAAGATCTTTACTTCGTTTGGAAAAGAAATAATGATAAATCACGCAGATGAATATTATGGTTGCACTGGAGAAACTATCTCGTCATCCATAATGAGTAAAAATAGTGTCCAATACATCACATTCAGGAAAGCAAATGTTACAGGGAATAATATACGAGCGTAGCTGTCAACTTTACTTGCTATATGCCGATTTCTATAAGCACTTTTCTCTAAAGAAAGTCTACCAGTCGTAAAAGTTCTTCGTCTTAACGATGTCAGTCTTTGTCCTTGCATTAATTGTTGCAATTGCTTTTGTTGTTGACGAAGAGATTCATCAGTGTTTTTTACACGAGTGTTCTTATCTGTATCTTCTTGAAACCTTACAGTAGGTTGAGTAACAGGTGTATCCTAAAAGAAAACACAAGGAGAATAGTCAAATATTGAGAAGTTTACAAATAAATAAGTAAAACATCAAAATATTTACAGTTAGTTGTTATGGATAATGAATTAAAGAAAATTATTTGTTTATGCTTAAGAACATCTTTGAGAATTTAAAATTGTAAAATAATAACATAAAAATGAAAATAAAATAAAATAAAAGGAAATAAAAATTATGATGTAAAATAATAAAATTATACCTATATATAAAGAGATCCAAAATATTATATTTTTCATCTAACACATATCTAAATTTAAGTGGTTTTATTTTTATTTATGTCTATTGAATAGTGTACCCGTGTAATAAGAGAATAATACCTCGCATAAGAATAACACCCCGTAATGTAAAAGAATATTACTGCAAGAATGCAAGTTAGAAGCTCGATGTACAAGCAGTATGGCAGGTGAGTGGTTTGCATAAAATACAAGTACGATATATGCACTCAGCGTTTTATTTTAAGAAGAAAAGAAAAAAAATATTTTTATGATGAGTTAGCCATAACTATTTATGTCCAGACTAATTAATTGATTATGATGTATGAATTTTTAAACTTTAAAAAAATTTAATACAAGAGATCAAGGGAAACCATCTTTCTCTTTTCAAATTAAGAACTTTTGTTTTTAAAATGAAATTAAATTGTAAAAAGGTTTTAATAATAAGATAAATGGTGATTGATAGCACCATCTTTAACACAGAACACTTCAGGGTACTCGTCGGAAGCCCATTTAATTTGAGGCAAATTAATATTATGTACATACATTTAATTAATCTATCTATATATATATATATACTATACTATTTTTACTCTACATTTTCCCAAAGAACTTCCTAAAAGTATAATTTTCATCTTTCAGGCTTCAATCAAAAATTTGATTTTTATGCATTTTTACACTGTCCGAAACAGAGAAATTATATTTGCAACTAAAAGCAGGAAAAGCCTGCTCACATAACTATAAAGGAAGTTCTTTATTAGTAACTGAAAATCAAAAATCTCGTCTGTGTGCGAAAAAACATAATGATAGTTTCGAGAAGACATGAGAAACATTTAATAAAATGTTTGCATATGGATGTAATAATTGTTTTCTATCACTACAAATTGTGAATGAAATTCTGGTACGGATTTCGACAGTGGATGCAATTTAATGATATAGTACAGTGAAATTTTTTTCTAAGAATTTTAAGTATTACCTGTGGTTCAGCGATAGATCCTATTGCTTCTTCTTTCTTTTTCTTTTCTCTGTCTAATTCCAATTGCTTTTTAATTTGCTGCTTCTCGTAGTTATCGATGAAGTTTACAAATGCATACTCTACTAAGGCAGCAAACACAAAGGTAAAACACATTATAACAAACCAGTCTATTGCTGTAGCAGAGCCAACTTTTTCTCTTCCTCGACCACCAAATCCCATTGTTACCATTGTTAATACTGTTGTCGCACCTACAAAAACAAAACATATTTGAGTCTTTCACATTAAATCGCAGGATAATTTAAGATAAAGCAGCCAGATGGTAAGTATTAATCTCAGAGTCAAGTCAAAACAATTTCAGCCACTGAAAAATCTAAGATATGTGCATTATTGTATTAAGGTTGTTTTCATTTCTTAATTATATACATTGCCTTTTTTTCTTAGTTAAATATCATAACTTTTAAAACTATGATTGGTATTATAAATTTTTTGCATAACTGAACCAACACAGTAACCGAAAATACCGTTAAATCACACAGTGAGATAGGGTATCGTACATAAATATGCATGAGCTGTCACAAAACAACATTAAATTACAATGTTCATCCCAATATCCAAAAAAAATTACTGTAGAAGTATACAATTATTATTATTATCTATTTCAGTGCATAAGAACTTGGTGAAGTTAAATAGACAATTATGTTTAATTTAAACAATATACAACTCAGTTATCTTAAGTAAATGTTAAAGTTTACTCTGTATTAGTTAAGTTTCATATATTTGAATAACTTTGTATTTAAATGCATAAAGTATTTCGTAACTTGGCCTATCTTGGCTCTTGGGCCATAAATCAATAATTAACTAACCAACTAAAATATGTCCTACAAGTTTTTATTATTATATAAAGTCAATTTAATTTTCCATATTAAGAAATTTATTTTCTTTATAAAGACATGAAAAAGAACATGATTTTTTGAAATTGAAATATAACAGAAAAAAGGATAAATAGTAGATTTAGCACTATCCAGAGTGTATATCGAGCGGCTACTACGAGGAACATTAACTTTTGTGAGCTGATAATTTAATCACAAAGATGCTATACACTCAAACCTGCTTTTTGTGCGCGGTATTGGGACAGCTTAAAAAAATAACGAACTTCATAAGTCACTATAAAATATGTTGTTTGTAATAGTGAAAGAAACAGCTTTCTAATACTTCGGTATACGTCCACTTTGGGATAAGAACAATTCGATATGCTTCCTGTTTGGACCCAAAAAACATGTTTTGTATACGGCCTTGGTATGGAATGCGACTGGAGTGAGTTAACATATTTGTCAAATGGATGGCTGTCAAAACAATTGAAGAAAAGGGCCATTTTAAGCTATCATAGCATTGCCCAGAAAGATGAAACAAGCATACTAAGAATAATGAAAAAAAAAATTATTCGTGAAAATTTTGAAATGAGAACAACTTGAATGAACACCCACAAGACATGGGATGGGGAAGTCGCAAACTCTTACTAGTATTCTCCTCCTCAAACTCAGTGAATAGTTTTTAAATAAGAATAAATATAGTTTTTGACCTTTAATTATGATAATAAGTGATATGAAAGTTTAAGCAAAATATTCTTTATTATTCAGTGGTTTTGAGTGATAACTAATGTGAATTAATTTAATAAAGAAAATTACGTAAACATTAAACTATTATCGAGTTGAAAAATTTGGGATTGTTAATTTAAAACGAAGATTATCGTATTTATTAAGAACGAAAGAGTGTTTAGTATTCTTTTGCAAAATTCATATGAGAAACAAATTGTTTCTAGTTAACAGAATATGAACTCTTACCCACGGCTACTCTTCCAGCTGCATCACTTCTGTTGATCCAAAATGAGACCCACGATGCTCCTACAATCATTGCACAGGGTGCATATATTTGAAGTATAAAATATCCCCTTCTTCTTTGAATAACGAAGGAAACAGTTAATATGGATCTTTGGTCATCTCTATCTACATAAAATTGGATAAAGTGTTTCGTGATTAAGTACAAAATCGTTACAAAAATATAAATAATTCTTATTTTCATAGAAATAACTATATTTTTTATCTTAAATAATTATATACATAAAAGTTATTGTGGTTTTCAAATACCTAACGCTTTGGCAGGCGGTCATTTGCCACTATAAAGACAGAGAAATGGCAGATGTTATTTTAGCTAAAAAATAGCGTGTTTTTAAACTTAAAGTTGAAAGAATTATCGCTGAGTTGTGTTTCTTTTTGCTCATTACTGAGGCTTGTTAATCAGCATGGATTATATTTTTCAGCAAATATGTTCATTTTCTTTCAAGAAGTATTTCTCATTGTAATCGTTCTCTGCAAGAGAATTTATTTTTTGTAATCTATTTAATTTTGCATATATTTTTCTGCTAAGCAGTATAAAAAATTGGGATTTGCAAGAATATGACAAATAACTAATACTTTATCAGGCAAAACAATTTTTAAATATTGCATTCTTTTTCATGGCATTTGTTAATGATGATTTAACAATTATTTTATCGATTTAATTATTTAATTATTTTATTGATCCATTTTTAATCTATACATAAATAATTCAAACTAATGTTTACTGAATTATTTTCTTTCTAAAACACTTTTCTTTCTTTTCCGTTTTGTACTTTTCCGAAATGCTTTATTTAGAATAATTATATTAAAATGTATTATAAATTAAATGGCACTTCATTCCTTATTTCTATGTATTTATACCTTACCTCCCACCTTCACGGTATTGGTACGGTTTGATTGTGTGATATTCACTAAATCGTACTGTGACAAAACAACATCCTTCGATACAGTAACAGCGTCATCTCCATTCCAGGAATACAATACATCCGTAGAAGGATAAGCATCTGAAATAATAAGAAAATATTAATTGACATTTCTAGATTTCTGCAATTATATAATTCTTTTTTTTAACATATAGTAAGATTCTTCGTGCTTTATCGTTTTCCGACAGACAATTTACATTAAAGATTCAGTTCTTGATCATTATTTACAGTGCAACTACAGTCAGTGACGGATTTAGGTTTAGGCCCGCAAGGCCCGGGCACACGGCGGCTAATTTTTAGGGACGCCAAAATTTTCGAGGCGGCAAAAATTTGAAATCGATTTTGTTTTTAATCAACTGTAAGATCGAATTTTAATGCTCCTTTTCTGGCTTTGACAACCTCAAGATGTCAACAGTTAAAGGGTAGAATTATTTTTAAAAATAATTAATCGTGTAAGTAGTAACTTTTTAAATATCTAACATATAGGTACTAAAAAAAATTTCGTTAAATATATATATATGTATATATATATATATTTAATTCATGCCTAAATTTAATTCTAATCCATTAGTACTATTCATAATATTATTATCATTATTATATATAAGGGCGTCAAATTAACATTTGCCTAAGGCGCCATCGAACCTAAATTCGTCAGTGACTATAGTTATATATTAGATTGTTCTTTTTTTCTAGATTTTTTTTTATATTTCCACTGCAAAGAATAAATCAATATGAAAATTCGTTTATTAGAATTATTTGAACACAATTTTAAAACGGCATAAAAGACAAACATGTTATCAAGGCAGAAATATGTAACTCTGAAAATATTGAA
This sequence comes from Caerostris darwini, assembly GCA_021605075.1. Classification (NCBI taxonomy): domain Eukaryota; kingdom Metazoa; phylum Arthropoda; class Arachnida; order Araneae; family Araneidae; genus Caerostris; species Caerostris darwini. The sequence goes on from BPLQ01013137.1 coordinate 563,799, forward strand.
ACGAAAATATAATAATTTCGAAGTAATGAAACAATGAATCAATACATTTAGTAGTATACAAAAATAGTTTAATTTATAATAAATAATAACAGAAATATTGACATTTTATATTTCTTCAACTGAAGTAAATGAACAATAAGCATTTTAAATTTATACGCCCCAGATGTCGGATTAAAATTGTTAATAAAATTTCATTTTGAATGTTAGTGAATAAAGATTTAATAAAAAGGTACATTAATATTTTAATTTATCTTTTCTAATTTAATGAGTGAAAGAGTTCACAATGCAATTAATGAGTTTTTAACGAACTTTTCAGTTAGTATTCATTTAACTAAATGTTTTGAGAAGAAAAATTTACTTGAAATCCAGTTCCTATTTTTATCCTTAAATATATATCAACATAATTATTTTTTCTTTTCTTCAGTTTTGTGTAGGTTTACAATAGTAAGAGTAAAGAGAATATTTTAAGTGTAAAAAGAAATATTGTTTAAAAGCTAATGAAAATTTAGCAGACTGAATCAATATAAAAAAATTTCCTGAACGATAATATTTATACTTGATTTAATAATAAGAGAAAAATTTATGGCATTCTAGTTCAAAACAGTAGCAAAATTCTTATATAACTTTTGATTGTGCAATAAATTAATAAAATATGCTGATTAAATAAATTAATAAAATATGATTTGCTTTGATTATATATAAAATATCTGTAATAAGGGTAAGTTCTAAAAATGTTTTAAGAATTATCCTAAATTTATTATATAAAATTTAAATAATATCAGCATCTCCATAAAAACAATACCAAATCAAAGAAGAGTACAATCGATCCTCTTTGTACCTTTTAGCCCCATGTTTCGTGTAAAAAGTAGCAATTTAAGAGAATTTTGTGTACAAAACAACATTCAAGAAAAATACCTTGAGATTAGAGATTTAATTAGTGCTGACGGTATAATCTATTTAAACATAACGTATATATTTTTTTTCCAAGCATTTTGACTGTCATCATAAGTCCTTGTTACTGCAGAATTGTAGTTACTGGTTTAGTGTATTCTACAGTACACCATATGAGCCTATAATGATACACTCACAACTGAATAATGTCATTTGGAAAAAGATTTAAAAAACTGGTTCTGCTTTTGTGTATCCCATTACAAAAATTCCGGAAAATTCAATTGCTGAAGCTATATATTCTTGTATGAATTACGTTTATCAGAATGAATGTATTGTTTTATGGCTTATTGCCCATATAACATTGTTGTATAACAACTTGTTGCACATATAATATTGTTTTATGGCTTGTTGCATATTGCTTGCTGAACATTTATAAGAAATGAAAAATTGATTTACTTTTAAGTGGTGGGAATATAAAGGCTGATAACTATTTGAAATATTTTATAAATTTATGTAAAATATATTCATCAAAATAAAATATTGTTCAACTTATAAGACATACAACAAACACATAAGTAGTAATAACTCACAGCTCCCGATTTCTAATGGACATGCTTGAGTATCCAATGGATATTTACGAAGGTGCATCGGACAACTGGCTTTAACTGTTAATCTTTAAAAAGAAGAACGTCATTAAACATTGCAAACAGAGAGTCAAGTTATTATCACAAAAAAATAAAATTCTAAATTTACTGACCGTACCTCATGGAATACTTCAGCTGGCCATCTTTGCGAAGGCGAATAAATTTATTGGGAACGGTTATTTTATGCAGATATGAACTTTTACCATTTAAGAAAAATGTATCTGGAATCCAAACTTTTTGTAGAAATTTCCAATCCATAGAAAGTACATCCTTCTGAGAGAAGAATTTTAATCTTGAATCAAACCAGGTTTGTCGAAAATAACAATCCATTGAGTATACCTTTAAATGAATTTTGAGAAGAAATCTTTTCAGCTATATATTTGAAAATAACGATATTAATTCTTTAATTTGCATAAGCATTGCTATGAAACAATCAACCGTTTTATGATCTAAAACATAATTACAAGACAGGTGACAGGTCAACCCTGTTTTCTTTTTCCATCATCGAGAATACAAATCTCATAATTTTCAGACCATTTTGTTATGACCTTATTATCTTCTCGTGTTTTACATTTTTGGGGATTATTGTACTGTTTCGTATACTTTTAATTTTTTTTGTTTTGGGGGGGTTTTTTTTTTTTTTTTCAGAATATGTCCGATTTGATTTTTCTGGTTTGACCAACATTGTCAATATTCTAACCTACGTGTTTGCCGTAAGGAGTGAACCATATTCCAAGAAATTTAATCTTAGCAATGAGCTGAGACTGGATTACACGCTATTACTCTTGCGCAATACATCTCTTTGACCCCGGCTTCTGATAGCCAGGCAGCACATCTATGTTTCAGGGTGCGCCAATCGGCTGACAGTTATTAAATTTTCGGGGATGAAACTGCTTTTGATTCAAATGATGAGTTTTTTCCTTTACATCCCGCTAAAGGTAAAGGTCTTTTAAGGAAATGATTCTGATGAGCACTAAAGAAAGAATTCACTTTTCTTTGTAGGGTTAAGTGGTGGGTGGGACGATCTGAGAAGCGAACATTCCTTGCATCTTCTGTACATTTTATGCATTCTCGGTCTAAAGAAGCTTCGTGCCATGACAAATGTCTTAATTTCATAGCAAGGCGCAAGCAAATCAAAACTTTTGAAGTAAAAATGCTAATAATGTAAAGTGATTAAGGATTAAGTGTGATTAAGTAAGTAAGGATTTTCTTACCCTTTCAGATTCTGATATTGGACCAAAACTTCTGATTTCTATATCTGTTTGAATCATAACTGGTGGACCTTTAAGATATAAAAAGCATTTTAAAAATCATAAAAAAATGACATTTTTTTTTTAGTTACATACGCAACAAAAACAGCAATAAAATTGTACTATTTCTGATTTGTTGAATTTAAGTCTTTAAACTGATTGATTCCTACAGTTAGTTTTGGTCAATATTGCAAAGAAACTTGTCGCTCTAGTATCTAGTTAAAACGACTGAATAATGGACAATTGAAAAATATTACTTTTCTGAGAAGATAAGATTGTCTATATATTAGCATGACTATTGTACGTCTTTTTCTTTTAGATCCATTTTATTCATTTCATTTTTTTATGTCTGAGCTGATTAAGTCTTTTTATTTTTATGAGTTGAACCAGGACATTTTAAAATTATTTTTCATTTCATTTTTTATTGGGTATCTCGGTCTTTTATGAAAACATTATCCAACATCCTGCTTTTTGAATTCTTTGTAGAATGTATTTATGTTCAGGGTTGCTATAATTAAAGGTCTTTAATTCAGAAGAGTAGTTATTACTTCTATCTAGAGCCAGTTCTATGGCTTCAAACGAAAGACAATTTCACTAGTATATAGTACTAGTGAAGTTCTCTGCGAAAATCGAGAATATATTTTTGAACTAAGAAAGTAGTAGAGACATATAGTACAAAAAAGAAAAAATTTTAAGTGATACAATCTGCGTCAATTGCTAAAAGACACAGATTGAAATAAGAAAAATAAGATAAATTAAGTGTAGAAAGGTAACGAATGTAAACAAAATAATTATAATTTATGCCCAATAAAGACTCCATTATTTTCTATCACATACTCCGTTTTTCTACAGAACAGAGTAAGGTTGAGCATTTATGGAATTAAGCAGATGTGGTCCCGCAGACGCTTATTGCATGAACTTGCGTGAAACAATGTTTTAAGGAAGTTGAAATAAACAAATAATGTGAGGTGGGGCATTGTATGGCATACGGCAATATTTTAAAGACAGTCTCGCTTCTTTATAACCGCCCCTACTTAGTTTATTGACTATTTGAAGAATTTTAGAAATTATGTAATTTTGTGTGGCAGTGGCAATCGATTTTTTTTTCTTGTGTATCTGTATGATCTACAAGTCACTAAAAATTTCACATCGGATATGAAAAATGACAGCAAAAGATAGTTGCAGCACCAGGAAATTAAATGTCGATTTTAACATGTAATCAAACGGTGAGCCATAACTCAGGCAGGGTAGGTACACAAATGAAAAAAAAAAAAAAAGGGGGGAACCAGAGCGATGCTACACAGGAAAGGAAGACTAAGCGGACCTGGGAAAGAAAGTGGAGGTAGACTTTACTTGTTATTAGCTCCGCCCTCTATGGGAATGAGTCAGTAATTGCTTCAGATATGACTAAGTTAATTTGAATTGCTACAGTGAATAGCACCAGATCTCCGGTTATATTTCTCTAATCTGATGCATAAATATTGTAATTTCTTTACTTTGTAAATTTCCAGATTCTTCTGGGTCCTTGAAAGTTGAATTTGTAGATGGGGATAAGATCTTTGGTTTTGTTCTTCAGTTGAGTTATACTCACAGAGGTGAAACTAACGCGAGTAATTCTTCGGTAATTTTCTCTGTTGACGTGGTTAATGGGAGTCCCTTTAAAATGGTCATTATCGGCCTTTAGATTTTCGGCGTAATAGTAAAATAGTCTATTTTGCTGGTCTGGAGGAATGTAATCAGTTTTGTAAATGTTTGTTCTGGATATCGTGGCTATCTGGGAAGCAATTTACAACATCTCTGGTAAGATTCATGTCGATATTATTTGTGAAATTTCTCTGGTAAGATTCATGTCGATATTATTTGTGAAACTTTCGTTTAAGGCTTTGAGCAGTTCCTTTAGATTATCAGGGTGATGAATCATGAGTGGTGGTAGTCTTGGTAAAATTTCTGTAGTATGCTCTCCTTGCATGGCTGTGTTGTCATTCTCTAGAGGCTCGAACTGGAAATCTGTGTCAATTCTCTCTGGAGGAGTCTTGACTTTTTTACAGGTCCTTTAGGGGGTTTAATAAATGGTGCAGTCTCACGGTCATTTTTACATTCCAATCTAAAGTTGCATAATTCAGTGTCGTTGTTAGGGTAGTTCTTGTTTGGGCAAGTACCAAATGCCGTATAATGTCCATATTTTGTGAGATATTTGAGAGATGATTTAAAAGAGACCTATTCTCATTTTCTGTTTTTTTTCAATCCGTTGCAGATATTACGTTCGCTGGCTATCTGAAGGTTACTTTTGTAAATTGAGATTTTACTCCTGGTAATTTCCTGGCGTATAGCAGATTCTTCACAGACATTGATGGGAATCGTGGGGTATTTTGCATCTGAGTAGGAAAAATTATCGTCAACTTCAATATAAACTGGACATTTCTCTCTATTTTTGGGGGGGCGGCGAGGCGGGGGTTCAGGTATCTCTCTATCTTTATTTTTATACCCTAGTTGTACATTACTCGATTCTAAGTCGTTATATGAGCAATTTTTATTTGGGCAGATATCCTAATTCCGTATTTGCTCTATTAATGGTGGAAGTTCAGTAGGTATCCTCTGTATGTTTGTGTATATCATTTCTTTTTTCCCGTAGCTATCCACATTTTCTGTTTGGTGGTTAAGTCCATTTGTTTCTTAAAAACTTTCCAAGCGTGATTTTTAGGCATAGTTCAGTTTCTTGGCAGGCATTTAATGAGATTATCTCGTGATATTGTTTGAAAAAGCATATAAAATTTTCGTCCACTTCTACTAGGAGATTCTAACAGACGATTCACACAATGCTTCTTGAATGGTTCCGAAGCTCTTTGGGTCACAAATCTTTCTTCCCCTTCTCTGTTAGGCAGGATTCCCTTTCTTTTCTTTCCCTTTATTAGGGTGAATGCTGGGCCTTTCTTCAGACAGGTTATGGACAGGCGCACTAGTTGTGCTAGTAACTAGATAGCTTCATAACGGTAGTTCAGTAGAAACCATAAAATAGCCTATTTTACCTACAAGCTCTTGGTACCTGCTACTGCAAAGTGAGTAGGGCAAAGCAAAGGATGTTGTCAAATATGTGCTCATTTTTGATTAATTGAAAACGAAAGAATGATATTTTCTACAGTTTTTAAAAAGCGCATAATTGAATATAGCCAGCTTAGGCAGTTTAACTAAATAAAACTCAAATAAACTGTTCCACTTTACTTCTGTAGTAAAACCCCAGAAAACTTAAATGAAAAAATCGTATTAGTTACTAGTAAAGCACAATCTACACACAAAAGTTTTGAACATTTTTTTTCTTACGAATTTCATAGAGCATATCATTTATGCTATATACTAGTAACATTAAATTTCGTTTGGAGCCATAGAACCGGCTCTAGAATAATTTAATTTTCATTTTCTCTTTAAAGTAAGTATCTTAATTAGGAAGCACAAGAAATTTTGTATAACGAATACGAATAGGGCTTTTTATATAAACTTATATTTCTTAAGAGTTTCTTATCCATTCTCTTTTGGATTTCCCTTTAGTGTTTACATTTTTATAATTTTTGCATTATGTATATAGTCAGAAATAAAAGTAAGCATACACCTTTTAAAATAACGAGATTTAAGAAATTGTAAATATTAAAAAAATTCATTTATGGCAACTTTACATCTTATAAATTAAATAATATTTTATAAAAGTAAGTGATGACCAAATGACCTCTCCAAAATATGCAAAAAAATAGTAAAAATGATCTCACAAAAATCTACATGCAGGTGGCGCTTTCGTGGAACTCGCGCCATATCATTTTTATTTAGGCAGGAACGAAAAAACATTGTACGTCATTACCAAAAAGGGAAATTTGAATATGCATTAAGAAATTTCTGTTGTTACTGTTCCAGTTAAAATAGCCCCGAGACTGAAAATTGATGGTTAATGGAAAATAAAATATCTTACTATGAAATTGCAAATATTGTTTGGAGAAATCTATCTACTGTCCAAACTATCATAAGGGATTACGAAGCAACTGAACATATTTTTAATAAACCTCGTAGTGGGTGGTCAAGTATTTTGCAGCAGTGATGAGAAAAGTGAGGTTATATCTAAAATTATCCATTTCTTAAATAATGAAATGTGTTGCGGAGACAATAGTAAGAGTGCTAATGTGGAAACAGTTCAAAGAATGCTCTGATTTAAGAATGGCAGATGTCTGCGAAGAAAACTACTCATATCCAGAGCACATCAATGGAAAAGGCTAATGAATATATTTATCCTGATTTTGTTTTTTGGAAAATTTTACTGATATATATTTTTGGAAGTTATGGACGTGGGAAAATTTGGAGGCACAGAAACGAAGAATTGAAATCCCAACAGTGAAGCATGGGGGAAAAGGATTCATGGTTTTGGGGTCAATGTTGGCTGTTGATGTTTTAAAATAATTCTTTATTGAAAGTACAATGGATCGTTTTAAATACTTGCTGTAAACTGTCATCAAATGCTTGTACATTATTTTCATGTACAAGCATTTGATGACAGTTTACAGCATGGGAGCCAATGGATCTTTTAAAATGACAACGATCCAAACACGCACAGCTAAGATTTTGAAAGAATGGCTCCTTTACAAAGTAATACCTGCACGGCTTCATATCAGTTCACAGTCGTCAGATTTGAATCCCATTGAGATTAACTAGACAGAAAAATTAAAAAATACAATGTCTGAGATAAAGATTCCTTAAAAGATGCATTTTTGCAAGCATGGTCTGAAATAACGCCAATTACCACAAAAAATCGAATTTCCTCAATGCCTAGGAAATTACAAACTATCATTGATTCACAAGGTCCAGTTACACGATATTAAATTATTTTGAATTGCATAAATTACGCTAATTTTCCTTGCTCTTTTTCCTAATGTATTTTTTATATAGTGTATCATTTAGAGTGTATTTTTTCTTCAAAAAATTTACCCAAAGTTCAAAACCCGTATATAAGCCGAAATGAAATTAAGACGAAAATGTTGCCAACATATAAAAAGGGCAGATTACTTTCCAATAAAATCGTTGTAAATAAACGCCAGATGCCAATGATAGTTATGACTCCTTTAACCCTATATGAAATTAGCACATTGTTTTTGTTCCATTATTGTCTTGTACGTGATCTATGGCATCTATGCCATTTTGTTTTTTGCGTGTAAGATGAGCAGGAAGAGTATTTCTTATACGGCAAATTTCAAATTACAGGTAATCCAGTTTACTGGCAATGTTTCGGTACTTTTTCGTTAGCCGGGGATAAATTTCGCCAATTTCGGATTTTTCATTTTTGCAACAACGCAATAAGCAAACAATATAAGAAATTTCGAAAAAAACAACAACAACCTCATTTTCTTAAAACGAATAACTCATTTAATTTAAAATTAGGTTTTTTTCATAAACTTAATATAACTGAAGAAAAAAAAAGATATATTTAGCGATATTTGACGATTTATCGCTTGCGACTGGATAGCGGAAATTACTTATGGTTTTTTTTGTGAGATTAGCAGATTCGTATATAAGCCGAGCACCAAAATTTAACTTTAGAAAACGTTCTACAAATTCTTGGCTTATGCACGGAAACATACATACATACATTTATATATATATCTCGAAAAAACACAACATATCCACACAAAATACGGAAATCAAAAGAGAACTGACAAGGAATGAACTAGAAGCACGACAATGACCACGTACCATAGACCAGTAGTATTCATATGAAATGTCTTCTGCTTCATAGAAACACAATAAAATTGTATTACAAAACAACCATAACATTCGTAATACAAAACCCCTGAATATTCAAAGCCCTTCAAAAAAAAAAAAAAGATGTTAATGATCCAAAGTGAGCAAAAGCTGGAGTGACGAAACTGGAGATCTTTAGATAAAGTCAAAATGGTAATCATTGGTTATATCAAAAGGGTGAACAGCTAGAACTTCACTGGCCGATAAAAAAAAAAATTATACATAATGTATACAAAGGGTGTAAAGCAAGTTGTCTACAAAATCAGCAGAACCCAAAAGAAATACTTACCCAAGCAGAAAATTTATTAATAATTATTCAGTAATTATAACAAAATGAGGATAGCTTTATCAAGGAATACGTACCCTCAGGATAATATAAACCATGCTATTTCTGCTCGCTAGATGACTGGATCCAAGTCAAAAACGCATCTAGCGACGTATTCCGATAACATGGATCAAACAAGATAACCTTCCGCTTAGATTTGGTAAGGTAAAAGTACTGAAGAAAAATAATTTCGTGGTGTTTGTTTATGAAACAAACTTTATTGAGTCACGTGAAGCAAAAATTGAGCCACGTGACATAACCTCATGACTGTTTATAAGATGGCCATTAAGCGAGTATTGGGTGACAGATTACGTACAATAGTTTTCTATACATGGAATGTTTGAGTGTGGGGGGGGGATTTATTGCCCGCTGCTGGAGTTCCTCGTAATTAGTAGGGTGGAATGTGGAATGGTAATGTAGAAATTGATGGAGTAATTTACTATTTCTTGAATGTGAGAGGAAACATCCAAAGTTTAGAGAATTTGAAACGAGAGAAATTCTTAACAATAATGAGCTAAGAAATTAAGCATCAGAAAAGTAATGACGTAGAAATGTATCAAGGCACCATTTTTCTTCGAAAAGTATTCCTAAGTTTTGAGTTTGCTGTTTAAAAGTAGTGCTGTTACAGATGGAATTAATTCTGAGCAGTTGATCAATGAAGATGTTGGGATGCACTTTGATGCTTATAATAACACCACCCAGTTTACTCTTCTTGATTTCCCGAACTATAACTGACAGTTAGTTATTAAACTAAAAATTTGTAGCAGCTTTTGGGCTTGCTACACTAAGTCAGTAGGATGTATAAACACGCAAAAAATATTTTAAAATGGGAAAAATTTCAAAAAGTTTTGAATTGGAGGACATGTTTAGGTTTGGGGAAGTTTTCGTTTTTTGTCGCTGTGAATTCTTGTACAGCAAGGCTTTGGAATTTCGTCGCTCTGCTCTTCAACGATTCCATACGTCTTTTTGGCAGGTATCCTCTGCTACTTCTCTGTGTGTTTAAGTTCTGTGAAAGGCTATGGATTTTCGTTTATCTCTACTTCTGTCATGTGTTCCTATTCTCAGTAGTTGATCAAGATTTTTCGTTTCTGTGTTGTCCTTCTTGAAGAATCTGTGTTCCGTCTAAATGTGTGTTCCAATTTGTGTATTTACTTTTCTCCAGTGCATTTTCAATTTTCTAGAACTCCAAAATGTTAAATGGGTTAAACAAAGTGTTCTTCTTCTTGTTTGTGTTTATGGCATCGAAGGGAATTTCGTCAGGCATCAAAAGTAAAATTAAATAGTGTGTGAATGTACAGTTTAAGAATAACGTATCTCAGTTTGGGTACTCACCTTAGATTGTCAACAATAAGGAAACTGAGCTTACTTCATTAATTAATGAATATTGCCACAGTTTGTAAAAGATAAATATGAAATCTTTTTGTCATGTCACAGCATATTGATGACAGTAATTTATTTCCAACATCAGATTGTTTCAGTATATTAATTTTGGAAAGAAACTCCTTTTGATCATTCAGTAAAATTTACTAAGGACTGATGACTTTTCACAAAAAATATACAATTATCCAAGGACATTTTACAGATATTCCATAAGAATTTTTTTAATTAAGTAAAAACTGTAATTGAGAGTGAATTTTTACTCCTTCTTTTATTTCATATTTCTTCTTTTTGCATTTATAAGAAAATGGTATGGATATTATATTATAGAAAACTTTGTAATCTTTATCATTCACTCTATTACGATCCTATTTTGCTTCATCATACTAATCTTCATCCTTTTTAATTGAACGACTCATACTTTAATATGTTGTATTTTGTATTATTCAAATGTGCATCCTTAACATATGCTATAATTTGTAAAAAATGTTGTTTTATTTTCATTTGTAAAACATTTTGGGTATTAGCTCAGAATCTCTCTGCATTGCTGGATGTCTTACATGCAGTGCATGCCGGTCTCTTCCGGAAGGGAGGTATATCCTGTTATAACACGCATTTTCTCTTCTTAATTTCCCAACTTACAATAAACTGATATAGTTATTGTACAAACCTTTATTAATGTTGAGTTCCCCATTTTCTCATAACAGCATTCTTGCCATTCTATAACTGATTACAGTCTTAATATTTTTGCTTATGAACTCGCAGATTAATTTTTTTGATTAATTTTTTTCCTAGGCTCTGTAAGCTATTAACCAGAAAACTTTTTATGATTTCATTAGCTCTGACTGCAGAAGCTTTACAATTTTCACAGCTCTTCAGCATGTGCTTCTCTTTCTCTCGTCCCCTCCTAGAACTGGAACTAAAATCTTTAAATTCCTTTAAAATGTTATTAAAATAGAGTAAATAAATTCATGTATTTTTATTTATCTGCAAAATATCGTCTATAACTTGACTATAGCTTGTAGCAGCTCCTGGGTTATACATATATATATATATCAATAGTAGGAAGATTGAGATTCAAGCAATGGGTTACTTCCTTGGCATCTAAGGAATGAGGTCATCTGAGGGTCCTGATCGTATATGTTCTTACCAGCTCTACTGCAGGAATCTGCTTTCTCTTGTTGGGCTCCATGGTGGTGTGATCCCGAATTTTTTTTATATTTCATATATACTTCTCTTTAAAAACATTTGGTGCCAGGTAAAGGTTTTATTTCACCACAATAAAGCTCGTCTCACATCATTCCTTGGTATAACCCAGTTTAGGAAAATCAAAAGAAACAAAACTTGAATGTCGAACAAAATGTTTTCATTTCTCGATCTTATCGGTCCATAACACAGAATTTCAGACAGTGTTACATTTTAAAATTCAAAAAGGTCTATTAGTAATTGAAGATAAACAGAAAATTCTAAAAAAATAAAATCCGGTGATAACTTAATCGATATCGGCACATCTTCTCAGATAAGGTTTTTTTAATCTGTATAGCAATTTATTGATTTTCCAATGACAATGAAACTACACAAAAGTTTGGACATAATTTCTGGATGTGATCTTCTGGTTACTAATAGAACACTCTCATCGTTATCCCACTCACCTTGACTGCAAATTTGTGCGCCAGACTGGTGACTGAACCTATTATGTTGCCATTTTTGATCATTATTCTAATGGCTTTTCCAGAAAGATAACGCTCGTTCCTATCCTGCTTCTGTCACACAACGTGCTAATCAACGTCACCCAGAGTGCCGACACATTGCCTTGGTCTGCGAGTTCACCAGATAAGAGCTGAATAGGACATTATTAAATGACAAATCCAGCGCCATCCACAACCAGCACTCACAGTTGCTGATTTGAATGACAGGTGCCAGAGGCGTGGAATTCCATCTCACAACGTGACATATACCCCTTGTACAACATAATGTATGCGCGTTTGCACCTTTGCATTCAAATTCATGGAGACAACAACGATTATTAATGTACCACCGTTTCTAAATTGAATTGGCTCTTCTCGCACTTCGGTACTTGGAAACTTTAATGAAATAAATATAAACAAACGATTTGCCTTAATTTCATTGCTCTAAACTAACTTACTCTTGGTGTTGGGATTTCATTTTCCACCAGTATAATTTATTTCTGATTAATTTTCATTTCCGAATGAATGTACTGTAAATGAGAATTCAAATTCATTTCAATTAACTTATAAAATGTATTTATTTTTTATACGTACAATCTATTGTATGAAATATTAATTAAAAATCCTTATTAGGTAATTCTGATATAAACCAGTTATTAAAATTAGATTTTAATACAGAAACGTTTTGTAAATTTTTATGTTTTTACCACGTAACTTTGGCCTCCACTTCTGTTAGACGGGTTGAATATTTGCATTTTAAATTGCGTTTTTTCATTGCACTTTTGCGTATTTGCAAGGGCGACGATCATGTAAGGGGGTGATCTTGACCGCATAGATCCTTACTAGCCCATTTGAAGGAATCTGCTTTTTCTTTTTGGGCTCCATGGTGGGCGATGCTGTATAGGACCTGAAATGTTTTTGGCATTCAGGCCTATTTCAAACTGAAAATATTTAGGGCCCTGGGAAAGCATTATTTCACCACAATCGGGCTTGCGTTACAATAACTCTTGCTATTACTCCAGTTTAAAAGAATCAAAAGAAAAAAAAATGTCCGTTTCTTGATGTTATCAGCTCCTAACAAAGAATTTCAGACAATACCACTTTTTAAAATTCAAAAAGATCTACAAACAATTGACGGGGAATCGAAAACTGTAAAATCTAAAATCCAGTGATATCTTAATCGAAACTAATACATCTTCTGAGATACGACCATTTTTATTTGAACCGAGATATTTTGATTTTCTGATATCTGTAGAACCACACAAAAGTTTGAATTGCTGTTTCAGTGTAATCTCTGAACCTGATATTATGGCGAAGGGAGCGGAAATGTTGCAGAAATTTATGCCAGAAAGTGTTACAAGAGTTGAAAGACTTTGTATTAAAAAATATTTGGAACTCAATAAAACAAAGCCCGTAATATTAAAGTTTCTTGGTTCCATTCTTCTAAAAAGTATAAAAGCTGGATAGATACTTCAATGGAAATAAAAATGTGTGAATCAACAGCAACCACATCCATTCAAGTAAAAAACTTGCTGTGACAGTTAGAAAAAAGGATACAAAAACTAAAATTAACTCGCAATTTATTCTGAAACACGAAAGCTAATTGAACAACCTAATATTTCCTGCTCTAAAATACATAAAATAAGAGAAAAACATTTCCTGCAAACAATGCGAATGCTTATCTTACTTGTTCCGTTTCTGTAACGACTGACAACAACATTGCTAATATAATTTGTACACCACTTTAAAAGTTTAAGCCGCTAACTTCTGCACAGCCTGAGTTTATTGACTCTGCTACTTCTGCCAGTCTCATACCTGCATAATGGACAATAGCTAAAATTGCTGGTTCTCGAAATACCCAACCCAATATTAAGACAAAAGCTCAGCTAGTTGTTAGGGACAAACTAATTTATAACAGTAAACAAACTCAAAACAAATATGAATAAGAAAATATCTAAAAAGCTATATCATCCGTGTCAAAGGACAATAAAATTGGCGAAACTGACGTAGATGATGATGTAGTACTTTATGGTATACGAGGATTTGCAAGAGTTTAGTTAACAGCTAGCAGTGGAATGAAAATTTTTAGCTGATTTTTACTACATACAGATGCTTTGCATCTACAGCCAAAGTTGTTAGCAAATTTTTTTTTTTTTTAAATTTGTATCGCATGAAAAACTTTTATTTCATCTATGATGTACTTGTTATTAATACTGAATTTATTGTTTGAATTTTTACTAGGCTTTTCCAATATTTTAAGGACTTACCTTTTCAAATTACGATTTTAAAGTGAAATGATTTGATATAAAACATTGTTTGACACTGCTTGACCGACACTATCTCTTGTGCTATTAAATACTATGAACTAACCAACCATTTAGGACAAGGGTTCTCAAACTTTTCACCACGTTCTTCACAGCAAGAATAAGTTCTATTACGCAGAATAGCCTTTTTATCATGAAATGTTTTATTTTAATTATTTTATTCAATTTGTTTTAGAAATATTGAGTTAAATGTTATTTAAGTCAAACATTAAAGTATTTAGAATATTAATATGGAAAGACATTATTAATAGTAGCAAATTAATCAAAATGTTTATTAAAAAGCGATGGTATCGAGCTAACTATTATTTGGTTTAATTATAAAAAAAAAAAAAAAAAAAAAAAAAAAAAAAAATCAAGAATTTAAATACCCTAGACAATCAATGGAACCGGTGATTTTTTTCTACCTTTTTTCCATGTTATGTACTGTAATCAGAACTTTTTTGTCCTGTTTATTAAGAAATTGTTATTTGATATTAGCCAAATTAAAACAAAGTAACTCCAAATAAATGCGTTTCTGTAAAGAAAATGAAGAAGAAAATGAAACGGAGTTCTAATTGAAACAGGAACATGGCTTATAATGCAGATAAACACAGTAATAATATTTATGAGACTTTTAGGCAATATATATATATATATATATACATATATTGAAGGAAAGTTTCATATATATATGTACATATAAAAGCATGAAGCATATTCACGGACTTAGAACAGTAGCTGCACATCAAGATAATAGTTCAAAAGATGACATTACAAATTAATGGTATACAGGTTTGGAAGCCTAAATTTACTAATTTACAAAACAAATTCACTTTTTTGCAACTCAATTTCAACCCTCTCAAAATTAGGGGTTTATTTATATGTTAGTATTTATACATATATATGTTTAGAAAGATGCATACGTAGATGTACGTCTAAATACGCATTTCTGTATGATTTGTAAATAGTAATGAACTGGAATGGGTAAAGATGTATGCTTTAATATGCATGAAGATAAGCATACGTTAATCAGTAGTTTTTAATACGCATAATTATATATGTACCCTCAGCTACAAGAGCATATTTACTTACGAATGTATGCAATGCATTTGTATATGTGTACTATGCATGTGATCGAATACGAGTATATATATCTATATATACTCGTCCTGGGATGTCCTGGGACGGCAGCTCAGAGTTCAAAGATCACCAATTCGCAATATCTCGGGTTTGCGTGACCGTTGCTTAAACATTTGGTACAATCTGTCTCCGGCCATCTACCAAGGTCCATAATATTTTGGCTCTTGAGTGTGTGTTTATATATATAAATGTATGTACGCATGTGTGTGTTTTTATATGGATATGTATGCGTGTAGGTTTGTGCCTATGAATGTTTGTTTGTGCAAACGCATGTACGTTATTGAGCATGTATGTATCTGCGTTCGTATGCATGTGTGGGCATATATCTGTGTTCGTGCGCATGTGTGTTTGTAGGTATGAAAGCGCTGGCGTAAATACGTATACGTGTGTATGCACGTATGTGAGTGTGTACGTATGTGCTTGTGTTCGTGTTTATATGCATGTGTGTGCGTGCGTATGATGAGCATGCGCACGTGGGCATGTATGAATGTGTGCTTATATGTGTTTGTGTATGTATGGGTATATGTTTCTATGTATGTGAGTGTATGTACGCGCATGTGTATGTGCATATGTATGTACTCACGTATGTATATGAGTGCGCTTATAATATTTGTGTGCACATACATATACTTACTTTATTTATACACACACATGCATATACTTACAACTATACTCATGCATAATCACATACATGCACCCTTACACACACAGTCATATACATGCTCACGTACACACAAACACAAACACACACACAATCACATACATGCATATACACACCCACATACACATACATTTAGCCGTAGATACCATACAAACATACACAAATACATACACACTCATTATACATATTTATTTACACTCGTACATATGTACGCACATGCACACATACACACACTAATACAGATACTTATATGCTGGCATAAAATCATACCTAAACACACATACACATATACATGAACAAAAATACATATCCAAGAGCATACATACTTATTAGTAAGCATAAATCTACACAAATATAATCCCACAGCACAAACCAACACGCATACGTACGCACAAACATGCTTACATACCCACATACATATATGGATTCACACAATTATATATGCATACATTTATATTTCACACACACACAAACACACACATATATATATATATATATATAGAGAGAGAGATACATGCAAACGTGCACATACATATACAAGCTCAAACATACACATATAAATACTCATTCACATATATCCACACGCTGACACTCATATATGCATACAAATGCATTTTTATATAGACGTATGTAAATATGCACTTGTAGCTGAGAATACAAGTATAATTAACCTTACGGAAAAACACAGATTAACGTATGCATATCCTCATGCATCTTCACCCAAACCTGTATGAGTAGTACATTACTATTCATGCAGAAATAATATTATTATTTTGTGTCTATACTTTATAAAGATACTTATGTACAGGTACTAACATATAAATAAAACACTAATTTTGAGAAGGTTGAATTTGATTAGCAAAGAAGTTGAATTTTGAATGCAAAAAGGTGGATTTTATTTGCAAAAAGTGAATTAAGATTGCAAAAAGATGAATTTGGATTGCCAAACCTGTACATATATGCTCACGTCTATTGATGGGTGCCGCCGGGAGGCTAAGTTAATGACTTTTAATAAATATATGTTTTCCATATTATTTTTTTATGTTTTTAGTTTTAAAATGGAAGTTATTTTCTAATTAAGTAATTATTAGTTTTGAAATTCATCATAATTAAAGTTTGCATTGATTAAAAAAATTCTAATTCTTTTTTTATTCGCTGTTTTATTTACATAAGAAAATTTATTTTCAGTTGTAGAAAACACATTCTACCATTTTCAACCACCTTAAGAATTACGTCCCATAGTGTGACAACCCCTACTTTAGCGAATAACTTGTATATCTCAAGTATTCTAAAATAGGAAAATAAATATACGAGCATCATCAAAATATGCTTCGAGGTGTAATAAAATTGAATTAAAATTATGATATTTACGAATTAATATTATCATTGTTTTATTAATCCTATCATTTGTTCTCATGAAATTTAAATTGATGACAATATAATCAGTCCAATTTCTTTGACACTTAATGATATTCATTAATTAAGAATTTAAAAATACTTAAGATGCTTTTTATACAAGTTTATTACTTGCAAAACAGTATTCTGATACGGATTCTATAGAATTTTTGATACTAAATAAAAATAAATAATAGGAAAAAATATTTTTAAAACCAAATATTTTCACCACTGAATCAGAAAAAATAGAAGAATTTTGTTTATTATCATACAGAAAGCAGAAGCTAATCGGGCCAAACTATTTTGGACAGCGTAGTTTTGTTATTCTGCTGTTTTTTCTAAATAATATGAATTCATGGATGTATAATTCTTTTGAAATAAAATATACTGCTGTGTCCAAAAAGTAAGACCTGTTTTCAATTTAAATTTCTTGGGCGTATGGTATTTCAATGCACTGTCCTTGACCTCTGTGTGAAATTTTACAACAAAATATTCATTAGTGCTTGAGTTACACTTGGTTTTGTGAGACGTTAAAACTGATTCCTACGATTTTTGAAATGTCTCTTCAATTCACTCAAAACGGTGTTCCCGGAGTGGTCTCTTTAAGCACGATGCTTAATTAGATGAATGCGGTGGTTGTGGAACCATATGGGTTTTATTTTTGGCGAAAACGTCACGAAGAATAAATGCAGTGTTAGCTGGCGCATTTCAGTGTTTTCGGTACCAATCGAGATTGGACGCGTTTGAGGCCCAAAACATCTTTTAAAATGGAATTTTGAAATTCCGACATCAGCAGCAAGATCTCTAATTGTAAATCGACGGTTTGCAAGCACCAAATCTTTAATTTTTTGGACGTGAGCTCCATCGGTTGAGGTTGGTGGTCGACCACAGGGCTCTTCGTCTTCAACACGTTCTCTGCCTTCTTTGAACTGTTTTTGCCCCTTCTAAACATTTCTTTCCGATATAGGAATGCTCTCCGAATGCCTTCTGCAACATTTTATACGTTTCCGCCAACAAAATTTAACGCAAGTTCTTGCTCAATTAATTCAGACATTTCAAAAATTGTCGGAATCGGTTTTAGCATCTCACAAAACCAAGCGTAACTCAAACACTAATGAATATTTTGACGTCAAATTTCACACAGATGTCAAGGGCAGTGCCAGCAGCCTGAAAGAGAGAGAAAAAAAAATTGAAATACCATACGCCCGGGAAATTTAAATTGAAAACTGATCTGACTTTTTGGACACAGTAGTACATTATGCTATTTTTTTAAAATACGGACATTTAAAATGTGACATACCGCCGATTCCTGGTCGAATTTGTCTGTCGTACTTATCTTCTGAAAGCAAGGTATCAAGGAGGTAAGTAGTATTTGAGAGCTTTTGAAGTTCGTTACTAAACGGAAGAGATACAGAATGATCAGATAGATACAGGATGATTAGACAGATAAAGAATTATTAGAATATATTTAAATAATAGTATTTTTAACAATACAACTGTTATAATTTTTACTATGGTTTTTTTTTCTATAAATATAATACAAGAAAAGTTACACACAATAAATATACTTAATTTCATCACAGAAATAGGGATTAATACAAGTTATTTACAAAAATTCCAATATTTTAGGTTTCTGCAGGAATAAGGGAGTGGGACCTTGGAAAAATTTCTGGTATTAAGAAAACAAACCCTACATTTGTGAAACAGAATATGCTCATGCATTTGCCAAAAATGTATCATGCTTGTATTTGGAAAATAAAATCTGTACATATTAGTTTTAAATTTTGTTCAAATTAATTTTAATTAATCTTAAGGAATACAATACTGTATAATTGTTTTATTCTTGGGGAATTCGAAATAAACCAGTTCAACAAGAACCATGCAAACATCTTTAAGTCACTCTTCATTAATAGAAAAAACGGATTTGATAATGATGTGATTTATAAACAAATGAAATGATATTGCATGTTCTATGTTATTAAAATGATCATTCAATGCAATTAAATAAAGCTTTATTACAAATCAAGTTAATAGCAGTCACATAAAATGCAGGAAAAAAAAACCAATCCCAACAAAGAAAAACAATATATCCCATCAATTCTTAAAAAATAATCCCATTATTATCAAAATAATTAAATTTACTTTCAAAAATGCTTTAAGTATTGTATTTTAGAAATGGACGTTTGTATGAAGGTATTTCAGTGTAAATTAAAAACTATATAACACTTAAGAGTTCTAATTTTTTATCTCTGAGGTTATTATTCTCTAACCTTGTGCTACTTAACCTATTCTCTTACCAATAAATTATGAACAAATTTTAATTAGTTCCTTTTTAATTTCACAAAAGCAATTTTCGGCATAATTCACTGTCTAGTGCTAACTAGTTGGATCTGGCGCCATCTGGGGACGTAATTTAGAATTTTTCTTTAAATTAAAGTTAAGTGTTAAAAATTAATTTAATTAAATTTTATTATTTAAATTAAAGTTAATTGCTTCAAATATTCTGTATTTGAAATTGACTGAAATTTTTGATTGTGTCCTTATTTAATATATTTTTTATTTGCTTGAAATATTCTATTTTTGAAGTTTGTATGATTGCGTTCTTATTTAATACCTTTTTGATTTGTTTTAAATATTCCATTATATAAGCTTATTAATATTTTACTTTCTAAACTGTTTTAATTTATAAATTTTTATATACAATAACTTTTTCTTTACAATTTGTCAAACCATCATTTTTAATTGTTATCACTGTGTTGAATCCACGATTAAAATTTCATCTCGATTACTTTTCTCTTTTGACTGATATTTTTTCCGAATAATATTAACCAAAAATAAAATTTAATAAATCTCGAAAAAGTTCTCATGAATTATTTTTTAACAGAGCGTTTGTTTAAAATAAAAAGTAATACGGAAATTAAAGGGAGTTATAAATTTAAGAACATAGACATATTCCTGAACGTTTTAATTCAATGAATGAAAAAAAAAAAAAAAAAAAAATTTTATTTTCTGTACCCCAGCAACGCCTGTTTGTCGCTGGTCAACTAATTTGAAAGAGAAAATATTTGAAAGAACAGCACTGCGGGGTTAGTGAGATAGGAAGGTCTTTAAACGAATCTATCACCTTTTTCGCAGTAAATAACTTTTTAATTAGGTAGAATGATTAGATCAGACAGGTTTTTGTCAAGTCTTTCTCTTAAATACCGGGATTGTAGTTCTTTTCGAATCAAATGTGGCAGTTTCATTTTGCTTTTTTTATTGATTCTATAAGTGCTTACTACTTTACTTTAACAAACCATTGATGGAAAAATAAATACCCGGACAGCATCGGGTAACTCAATTATTAGTAAAAATATACCTATTCACAAGAATAAGGAACTACGAAATGGTGAGAAAATTCTTAAATTTGAATTTATATTTCAATCAACTATTTAACACTAAAAATGCCTTATTTTGCAATGCAACTATTCAGATCAATTAAATATCATAACTCATTACATACTGATATCAATATCATTTTACAAAATTAAAACAGATGAATATATCTAAATTGCAAATATGTTTGTGGGTATATTATATTTTTTTATATATATTTGGGTATATATATATATATCACCTTCCCTAAATAAATATTTAAATAATAATAATAATAGAATTTACTTTTCAAATAATTAATAAAATAGTGGATTATAAATAAATAATTAATTAAATTAGAAGGATATTCAATTTCAATTCGAGACAAGTATTAAGTTTGTGACTTTTTTCTTTGAAAAATAAATCAACTCAGAAAAGTCTGTTTAAGTTATATAAAAGAAATGGACTGCCAGAGGTATGAACAACAAATATTTTTTCTATTGAAGGCAAAGCTGAAAATACAATTAGATATTGCCGCTTAAATCATAATAAAATTTATTTTATTTAGATGAATGAATTCGAATCTGCCGTTGCCTACATTCAAAACAGAATTATTAGTGATTTAATAAAATTGTTTTATTAGTAATACGATTTTGGATTCTGAAAATTCTGAATTTTGGATTCTGAAAAAGCTTTTGCTGCTGAAAATGAAGCTTTCTTTGCAACCATTATTATCCCTAAGCAAATGTTTGGAAATTCTAAAACATTAAACTGTTTTCCCAAACTTGAAATACAGAGATTTATATTAAATTCTAGAGCTAAATTATTTCAGGTCAGATGTCTGTCCTCTGAAAAACAAACAACAGTGTCCTTTGGGATAATTTTTTGGGTAACTGCCGTATTTGAGTGTCGTATGGGAGAAAAATCGAGAAACTTCCAAAATAGACATACCGATTATCGATGTGTAACATTTTACATACGTTTTCAGAGAGTTTCCTCATTTCTGAGAGAAATTAATGCAACGCACACCACAACGTATTCGAACTTGAGCCCTCCTGTACGCTAGCACGCTTTCCCTCAGTATCATGCGCATGTTTTCAGCAAGGGTTCATTAAATCCTCTAAATTGTTAACATATTGATGACGAATGTCACTTTAGTTCGTCAACAACAAGCCGTAACTCATTTTCATTGAAGACTCAGTGCTAAGAATGCTAATACACTCTATTTCGTCTGTAATGCTGAAATAAAGTATAACCCATAAACTATGTAAATTAAATGTAAAAATTTCTTATAAATTACAAAGTAGCAGTTTAAAAAATATCATTTTCGTTATTTTAAGCAGAATTGTATTCGTTACAATGAAGTGAGGAACTTATTTAAAAGAGGTAAGTAGAATTTTGTATATTTAAAAAAAAAAGCAAAAGCGTCATTAAGTTTAAAAAATAATCCTTGAACTAATACCTTAATGTTGTGAAGACAGGTGTAAAAAGAACTTAAAATTTCGTTTTTCTTTTGGATCATGCCACTGCTCGTTTGATTCTGGGGACTTGCCAGCTACGAAGCTGTAACTCATTTTCATTGAGGGTTCAGTGCTAAGAATGCTAATACACTCTATTTCGTCTGCAATGTTTAAATCTGTAATATATTATACAGATTAAGTATCTTTTCAGAGTCTTTGTCGGGTGATTTAAATTTTATTTTCTCCTTTGTTCTTTTCAATTGGTTTTGAATCATTCATAAATATTGCTATTATGTAACTCATTCAATTCCTATAATTAGTTCACACTCTCCCTATATATATCTTATTCAAATTTTCAATCGTTAATAAAATACCTTTTATTCATCCACTCAAGTTCAAATACATTTTTTTGCACTTGTAGTGGATGACACTTGATGTTAATACTGTTTTTTCAAATATTAATTCCTTAATTAAATTAAATTAATTGATTTTAGTTTTTTTTTAGATTTAAGTTGCATGTATCTACCAATAGATGGCGCCAGATGTAAGAGGAAAATTTTAACTTAAAAAGTAGGAAATGATCTAAAATATTTTTTTTATATTACTTGTTTTTAATGTTAATTTAGAATATGTTAGACAGTGTTTAACATACAATGAGTATATAAAAAAAGATTATCAAGACTATTTCCACCGATTCACAATATCCATTATTTGATTTCCAAAACAATGATTTTGAGCTGTACAAAAAAAAAAAAAAAAAAAAAAAATTAAAAATTATTGTGAAATTTTACAGAAAATGTACTAATTATTCATTTTATAAATTAAAATAATTTTTCTTATTTCGGTACAATTAATCAAAGTTTGTTATTAAACGTTTTGGATTGTGAAATTTACATTCTAAGATATGATTTTTTTAGAAATTTAATTAACATTTTAAAAATCAGAAGAGCAGTGATCGTCTGAATTCATCCAGAAGAAAATTTGCTCATTAAACTAAAAATTTAAAACTAAGTTGTAAGTTACGGTAAAATGTATAAAATTCACAATGATATGCTGATTTTTCTGAATACATTGGAAATGTAAATATTTCATGATAGTGAAAAATGCATTATTCAATTCAAAGACAAAATTCAAGCAAACTGCAATTACAAAATGTGCATATTGTTGAAGATTATAGACAAAGATTATTGTATCTTAAATGATAAATGAAGAATAGCTTATTAGATAAAGATTAT
>BPLQ01013137.1:601489-617692 GCA_021605075.1 Caerostris darwini
TTTTTTTAGATTTAAGTTGGATATATCTACCAATAGATGGCGCCAGATAAACTTAAAAAAATAAATGAAAATTATTTATAAAGGACTTTCTGCAATATAGTAAAAAAAAAAGTAGGAATTGACTTAAATTTTTTTTTTATATTACTTTTTTATCTCTGAATTCCACGGTAGCTTTCTTTCTGCTAATTACGCGTTTTTTTTCTCTGCTTTAATCTGTGGGCTTGCTGCGTGCAATTGAGTTGTATGATGGGGTAAAATTTCAAATCAATATTGTTAATAGACGGATTAAATATTTAAAGTTAACTTGAAATTAAAAAAAATTAATTATTTTAAATCATAATTAAGTAAATAAAATTTTTACTCTTTGTTTTATCTCCGAATTCCACGGTAGCTTTCTTTCTGTTAATTACACTTTCTTTACTGTTTATTTTCTGCTTTAATCTGCTGTTTTTTTCTAATTTTAATGTTAATTTTTTTCTGGTTTAATAATGTTAATTTTTCTGCTTTAATTTAATTTAAGTTTGCTGCGTGCAATTGAGTCATGTGATGGGGTAAAATTTCAAATCAATATTGTTAATAGTCGGATTAAATATTTAAAGTAAACTTGAAATTAAAAAAAAATTAAATATTTTAAGAGAATACTTCTTATAATACTTCTTAGTAATACTTCTTACTTTTCAGAATTAAGTAAGTATAATTTTGAAATTATAGTTTCTTAATATAAATAATAAATATTTAATATAAAAACACGGAGGAATATGTTTTTATACAACATATTAAAAACATATTTAATATAAAACATTTTTACATGAAAAGTATATTTATCATTATAAATATTTAATAATAAATATAATATACATTCTATAATTTTGATAATTCAATATCTATACTTAATAAACTAGAGCTTTGGAAACGTGAAGAATATTTTAAACTGTCATTTCTATGTTAGTTTTAAATAAAATTTAATGTATTTGATAGAATATGTATTAAAAATCTAAAATTTATCAATTTTTTTATTTATTTTAAATTTATCTATCTATTTCGTTATCAAATTATTTATTTGCTGGATACCATGAAATTACAAAATATGCTTTTATAAGTCTCACTTGCAGTTGAATTACATAGGAATAAATAAATAAATATTAACGCCATAGAATTAAATTTTACGCCAATTATAACACAGAAATTCTCAGCAAGAAAAAAGTTCTCTTATGTCGTTCTGTTATTGAAGTTATAAATCAGCATTAAGATCAGCTAACAACATAATTATCCCAATGATTTTAATTTTTTAATGTTTTTTTAACAGTGTTAAAAACTTTTTGATAATATTAATTATATTAAAAATGCTATTTCAATTAATATAACGATAACAATTATTAATGTTATCAATATAATAATAATTATCAATAATATTATTAATATTTTATTGTTAAAACAAGTGTTTAAATATTTTTTTTTCTCTCTGTATTCTTTATCAGTAGATAGTTTTTGCTGTCAGCTTGCCAAAGTAAATAGGAATTGTTTACTATCCCAGAGGATTAATGTTCTTTGTTAAGTTTGCTACAGATATTAACAGATCTTCTGATAACAGTTTTTTATTTAATAACATTACTGTTGCTAGAAATTTAATTTCCATTCTATACAAGAGTGCATATGTAAAATTGCTTTATAATATATATATTTTTTAAAAAATAGCCTTATAACAGAATTTAAACTTACAAGTCTTGAATAACTGCTGTCGTTAATTATTTCATTAGACACATGACACTTTATAATGGTAATAAGGTATGAAATATTTTTTATTAGAGATTATTAATATATTTTTTATTTTTAATTATTTTATAAGCAATCTAACAAATTTCTTATTACT
Source organism: Caerostris darwini (assembly GCA_021605075.1). Lineage (NCBI taxonomy): Eukaryota > Metazoa > Arthropoda > Arachnida > Araneae > Araneidae > Caerostris > Caerostris darwini. The sequence goes on from BPLQ01013137.1 coordinate 603,360, forward strand.
TTCTTAATATATTATTGTTAAAATAAGTATTGTATAAATATTTTTTTCTCTCTGTGTTCTTTGTCAGTAGATAATTTTTGCTGTCAGCTTGCCAAAGTAAAAAGAAATATTTTATGATCTCAGAGGATGAATGTTCTTTGTTAAGTTTGCTAGAGATATTCACAGATTTTCTGATAACAGTTTTTTTTATTTAATAACATTATTGTTGTTAGAAGTTTAATTTCCGATTAATTCAAGAGTGCAAATGGGAAATCACTTTATAATATATGTTTTTATTAAAAAAAAACAGACTTATAAAAGAAATTAAATTTACAAGTCATGAATAACTGGTCAGAAGTAAACTTCTGTCATTTATTAAGGATTTTATTTAGATAGTACGCAATATCATTTATTTGGATAAAAAACTGCCTGAAATAAATTATCTTTTTAAAATAATATAAAAATGTATCAAAAATTTGTACAGATTCTTAAAAAGAAGTTTAAATATAATAATAATAATTAATTAATATATCGCCTTTTCAGCTTACTTCCTATTATAATAGATTTGAGAGAAGTTTTTATTACCGATAACAGAATTTTAAGTCGTTATAATTGATAATTACTAAAACTGTGATCAAGGACTTTTGGAGCAATATCAAAGACTTTGGACTACCATTTGGAGTTAATAATAAATTATTAAACAAATTTTTTATATATTGCTTACAATATCTTCTTGTGTCAACTACTAAAAAAACAAAAGAAGTTTAAATATATTCCATTATGTTTACTTCAAACACATTAATAAAATTTAGAAAATTATTCGGCAGATTTCTATGTAAATATTCTTGTATTAACGTTTGAAATCCTACCACAACTGCGAACTATAGCATATGACTGCAGATGAAATCTTTACATTTCAAAACCGCAACAGATAAAAATAGCTTAAAAGATATTTAAAACAACTTTTAATCCATCTGTGTTTCAGCAAAACAGTAGTATTATATACCATCCCCTTGCAGCTGTTGTCAAAAAACAAAGTAAGGCAATTTTCAAGTACATTATAAATTATTTTTAAACTAGATGCACATCTTACGTCAACTACAATACATTTTTCAGCGCTCAGATATAATCAATTAAATTTAAATGAAAAGTAAATTCCTGTTTTAGATGACGATTAAATTCTTTTTTTCAATACCTGTATTGGCCATCCTCCCTGTTTTTAGTTTTTTACCAATCTAGTGGTATATTTTTTATTAGGCATATTTTATTTATCTTTTCTGTTTGTAAATGTTGCTATAAAATCGAAACAATATCCGACAGACTTGGAAGAAAACTTTTGAAATTTTTTAATCTTAGCTATTTAAAATTTAAGAATAGCATTATCTTCATTTATAATTCCTTCGTAATTAAAACGGATACGTAGGAACATTCTTAGATTCCTCCTCATTTGATATAAATATTTAATGAAATGCAAGTCAGGATTCTATTCCTTCATTTATGGCTGTGTATATGCCACTCTTTGCGTATCTCTTTGGTGTAATCCTAAATACTTATTCTTTAAATAGGTTATCTCATAAAGACACCCAGAAAAGTCACGAGTTGAATAAAAAAGAAAATTTTATTCAGTAGTTTTTTGCGACTTTTCCCCGTGGTCTTTTCCAGAACATTACTTTTTTTTCAAATGTAAATGGCAAACACATAGACAGTTGTCTTTAAGGCCTTAAGGCAAGCGCTGCAACGACGTTACTCACTTAGCACCAACCCAGGAGGTACGTGTAGCTTGAAGATAAGCTACGGACGCGGAGTAACAAAACCCCCGCAACGCTGTACGATCATGTTAGACCGGGATCTACGATTTAAAGTGGATTTCGAACCACTACAAACGTCCATGGCACCGCCGGGACTCGAACCCGAAACCTGTGGTACCGAGCGCCAGAGCGTTAGCCACTCGGCCATCAGTCCGAGTTCATAAGATATTAATAAATACCCCTCCCCTCCTCATCCAAAAAAAAAATACAAAATAATTTTTGTGCATGATTTATGCTTTGAATACTTTTTAAGTAAAATATAATTATTCATTTTCTATTCTAAAGCTATTGGAATAATAATTTTCTCTTTAACTCAGAACTGTGTCGGACTTTGATTTAATACAAAATTGATTGCACTTATATTAGAAAATAGTACTTTGTAAAAATTATATTTAAAAAATTAATTCTAAATTAAATTTAAGATCTTCAAAATTGTTCAGTTACTTTAAACAGCTATAAGAGGCATAATTTAATTTTTATAGTATGTGAATAATTCCCAATATTTTCATGCATTTTTCCAATACTATGCGTATTTATTTCAGCAAATTATATATTGACTTAGATAAGATCTAATTAGCTATTACTTACAAAAGATCTTAAGTAGCTGACAACACCAGATCTTATCTGGTATTGTCAGCTACAATAAACAACATGACCTTTTTTTGTTAAGATGAATAGAAAAGAAACTTAAGGATAATTTCAAAAATGCAAATGTAAAAAAAAAGATGTTGAATAATATATAATTTGGACATTATCAGTGGCATCTACACATTTGTTTTCGTTGCACATCAATGGGCTTTTTATACCACTTATGCGCGGGTGGGTAACGATTAACTAGACTTATACCACTTATGCGTACTACAAGCAGCCCATCGACTTTTAATAATAGGAGGACATTGACTTCTTGGGAAGACTTTCAGCGGAAACAGATTCTTATTTGCATGCCGTATAAGAGAAAACGTAAAATTTCCACCAAGTAACCTAACTATTAATGTGAAATTCATATACATGTTGCCACAATCGCCATGAATCTCTTTTTTTCTAAAGAGCAGTTATTACAAGAGAATGTTTGCAATCACTGACAAGGACTGATTGTTTTACTAAAAAGTTCTCCATTCTCTTTTAGATTATTTTGTTTGTTTTTAATATAATTTTTATCTTACATTTATGTGCACTTATACGCACTCATATGCTTAAATTTTGCATACGAATTTATAAATTGCCTGACTATGAGATAGAGCGCGCAGCAAGTATGTAGGAAGAATCCGTATTTGATCTATTTATAGTGTGCGTTGCAAACATAGCTTTCAGGTGCAAGAAAACTTAATGGCAGATGTCATAACTTATGTAAGCGTCTCGCGTTAACATTGAATTATCTCCATAAGATTAAGAAACATCGTTAGTACTTCTTCGTGAGTTTTGATTAAACAGAGGTTTAGAACAGAAAAAAAAACTATTACGGATAGATTCTAAGTCAGTATACGAAATACTAATTCATATTTAATTTGTTTATTATTTTATAGGTGTGATGTTTATAATAAGAATGTGTATTTGATTTCAATCGGATAGGAAATTTTTATATAAAAATAACCGAATAAACTATTTTTTAATGTAATACGATTTAGATTGAGAATTTCATTTTCATTGATGTTGTAAAATATTACAATAAACATCTTCAAAGTATCAATTGCATTTTTTAGTTGGATAAAAATTCTTCTGTTTATAATTAAAAAAAAACTTCCCAAAATTTGATGCTTAAATACATATTGCGTTAATACTATAAATTACCTTGGTTTTTTTTTAACCAACAACTTGCTTTCTTTCTTAGATTATATAAAATTTAGTTAAAAATTTTTGCGTAAAAGAATAATTGGAACAATAAAAGTTAAATAAATCAACAAATAAAATATTTAAATATAATTATAAATTACAAATTGTAATGGTTAGTATTTAAAAAGGAAAGGTGTTTTTATTAAATAATGTAGTATAATATCTGCGACAGTAACATAATATCTACACAATGTAACAAAATATCTAAATAAAATATTGTGATTAATAAAATTCATCAAAATTTTAATATATGTTAACGTTTTACAAAATTTTAAAACTATTTATAAATAATTAAAGAAAACTATTTTTTTACTGAAAAGCAATCCTAAATTCCTCTTTATTACAGTATAATTCTATCATTATTAAAATGTATATACACTATACTGTTCACTGCTTGCAGTTATTTGAAACATCTTAAATGGAGGCCCTTGATTTCATTTCAAATTAATGAAGATATTTCGATAAACTGTTAAAATAAAATAATTTTATATTTCAAAAAGTTTTTGTTATACTTTTTAGCTTTAAAAAAGATACTTTGCTTTCCTATTTAATTACTGTTCATATAATCAAAATATCGTTTGCCATTCGCTGAAAAAAATGTTCGATTTTATTATAGAGCTATTACTCACAAAAAAGCTCTTTATTGAACTTAATTTGTATAAGTGGATATCATTTGCAAGAAAAATAACTAATTTTCGAAAAAAAGTAAAAAATTATTTTTATAATAAAATATGTTAAGGAATATTTTATAACTTCGATATGTATTGAAAAGACATGCTGTAAATGCCTATGAGGAATATCCATTAACACTTTTAAACGTTGTTCATGGTTATGAAGCTTATTGATCACTTTTACACTTAACATACTAATTTAATAAAAAACGTTTGATCTCTGATGCCATCACACTTTGAAACAAATCTTTGGGAAGAGTTTAGAACTTTGAGGAGCTCATTTCTTATTGCTGTTCCTAAATGATGTAGAATCTATTCGATTTTCGGATTTATAGTGTTCATTCTCGGCGGGAAAGCAAGAATATTTGGGGTTTTCAGACACTCCAAAATCGGTGTTTCGAAAGTGCTTCAACTACATCAGAAGCTCACTCTTTTTAACTAAAAGGTCTGTTTTCTTCTGTTGAGAAAGCATTTCAAATATACAAAATTTGAAATTATAAAAGTTTCAAAACTTATTATAATATCTGATTTAACTGGATTTGTTTACCTCATACCACCAAGAAATCTGAAATTTAAAAAAAAAGTAAACTTTTGTTTTCCTATTTAAATGTTAGTCAAAAAGGGAAATCATTAAATCCTAAACACGAAAAAATTCACATGGCGCTTAATACATGCATTGAAACCAAAATATAAAAAATAATAAATAAAAAAATAAATATATTAAAAAGTTAAAGGAAAATTACGAATGCCATTAAAACAAATTACATACTTCATAAAAACAAATTATGAGCGTGCGTTAGTAAGAATATTTTAAATGAATAAAAAATAAATTAACTACATTGTAATAGCGAAAAAAGAGTCTATTTATAAAATATTCTAACAAAATATTTGTAGAATTTATTACGAGAAAAAAATTATTTATTATTTAATTAATGAGTTAATAGAAAGTGAATCCCTTATCTATTATTTTCAAATCTAACTTTTCAAAATGTCACCGATTAATGATTATATGATAATTTGAAATATTACTTCGCAGCTATCAAACTTCCATTATTTTAGTCAGATTTAACTGCCTTTATTAATTCCAATTAACATGATTTTCTTATTTAAATTATATTCAATTTAAAATTAAAAAAATAATCTTTTTAAAAGATTAAAAATGATAAATAATTAATCTTTTAACCAATATTTTTCTAAAAAGTTAAAAAACTCGTTTGTCCAAAATTCTCATAAGTTTTTATTTAAAAAGGTTTTCATTCAACTGCAATCATGCAAAAACACTTTTCGCTTTCATCAATTGACAATAATTAACCAGTGCAAAAAATAAATCTTTCTTGCTCTCAACATGCTCCTAAATATATTTTAAAAATCAATACTTAACAGAACTGCCTTGAATCGAAGCTCAATAGTTAATTTGGTGTAGTTTAGTTAAATAGTTATTAATTAATTAGTTAAAAATAAATCTTCATTGTTAAACGATCTTCATTGTTAACTATTTGATGGCTTGGAAAATTTAAGACTCACAGAAAAAATGATGCAAATTTATTGGGTGGTCTCAAAAACATTTTAACCATTCATCTCTAATAAGATGTTATCATTAAAGATTTTTTTACTTTAATTAATATAATCGCCATAAAATAATAAAAATGTGTAATTATTATTTAAATGAACAATTTCAATTATATTTATTATTTACAAACATTTTTCAATGAAATCAAGCAAATTTTTCTTGCTTCTTTTTTAGTAATCATAGCAAGAAAAAAGCAACATATTATTTAATATTTTTCTTACTTCTTTCTTAGTAATCATAGCAAGAAAAAGGTAATATATTATTCAGTTTATTAATGAAACGATTGTTATTTTGGATGCTGGCCAATTTCTGTAACTTTAAAACTTATGAAAATATTTTCACAAAATCGATGGGTATACTATTTATCACACACTGAATCGATTGCTTTAAAAATCAAGTCTACCTATTAGAAAATTTTAGAGTTACGGTTAATTAACTATACTAATTAATTTTTTTATCAACTGCATTAAACCATAATTTAGTTTCTTTCGAGCCAATTCCAACAAATACCACTTAAGTGAAGATTTAATGATAATTCCAAAGTTATTAAAAATGTCCCATTTCATTTTTTTTGGTCAACTGTACATAGTACAATTATTTTTTTTAAAAAAGCTGATGATTTTTTGCTTAAGATAATGCCTGATACAATTCTTAAAAAGTTTCATCGTAAGAAGCTTAGTTTTTCTCAATGCTTCTCATAAAGTGACTTCCTCTTCATTTGGGATAATCTTCATTGCAAAAACACACTTTGCCATTTTTAACAATTCGTTGAGTTTCTTTTAAGTTAAAAATTTAGTTTATCTTTTTCCCTTTCACTGCTTTCAATGTCAGTTGATGTTATAATATCCATCATTTCTGGTTTGTCATTTCTCCATCATCATACTAGATTAATTCATTAACTTTTTCTGTATCTGAAAATCCTTCGCCATCAATTGCTTTTGAAAATTCCTTTGACTTCATTTAGAAATGATAGAAATCCTGTAAAAGTATTGACAATTTCTGGTCTGGAGCTGATATCATTAAGACTTCAACAAGGATGAATTCTCTTGCTTCCCATTCGAGTTTAATGATTTCTTTGCAATGGCTGATGTTAAATTGCTTCCAAAATGCCATTACTTTTCGTGATTTACTTCGTTTAATGCTTTACTTGTAGAGGTGTAAATATGTGGCATTGTAGGCTTTGAATATTTTTGATCCATAGATTGTATTAAGGAATATATATTAGGTATTAAGAATAAAAAGTACATTTGGCTGCACTGTTATGAGGATTTCATCATTGTATTCTGGAGAATTATCGAGAATTAGAGACTTCAAAGTTCTGGTTTTACTGTTCTAAGCAATATTTGACTTCTTTGACGAATGAATTTCAGGTAGGTCATTAAAGTTTATTTTTGTTACATATGCCTTTTTATTCTATTTCCACACTGTGGTAAATTGCAATGCATGAGATATTTTAGATCAATAAATGAGCAAAGGGTTGAATTTGAAGTTTTTTGATGCATATCCACTAAAATTCATATTGAGTATATCCTTAAAAGCTTTAACATCTAGTGTAATTTTTATGTTCTTATAGAGGTTCGTTGTCCCATTAGTTTATAAAATAAACCAGTCTCATCCACATTGAAAATTTGTTGTGGAATGCAACTCTTCTCTTCCATGAATTTTAATGGCAGGGGTTTAAATTTCTTTGCTGTTTCTTTATCTGGAGAGCTATCTTCTTGATGATTTACAATGTGTAAATTAAACCGATACTTAAAGTTCAACTAACCTTTGTTTGCTTAATAGGTAGTTTTCTTCGACGACTGTCTATCTTTACTTAAAAAAAAAAGAAAATAAATCTAAAGATTGGTTTTGAATAGCAACACCATCCACAGTTGAGCCCAGTTTGTCTATCTTAGCTATTAATACTTTTTTATAATTGCGGGATTCTCCTTGAAACTTAAGCAACTTTTTCCAAAATATCACCTGAAGCTTTAAGAATAGTCTGAATCTTCACTTTGTCTTCTCTATTGTTCTTATGCTTGATTCATTTATAGCTAGTTTTCGTGCAAGCAATAAATCACGTGCATAATTTTTCAGCTCACCTAAAATTGCAATTTTCTGAGAAAATGTCAAAACATTGCTTCTTTTTGTTGTTTTATTAACTTTATTTGTCCTCTTAGATACTATATTAATTTCTTGAAAGTAAAATAATTACAAATTCAAAAGTAGAAGAGGATGAAAATTTATAAGTATATGATTACAGCTCTGAAAACTTGAGGAAAAATAATCGTAACTTTGCCTGGGGGACTCAACTAGTGTGCAGTGAAAATCAGGGTTACTAGATACGTGCTTGTGGCTCGTCTTGCAAAGAGTGCGTTTCTATGGAAACGCAGCCCACGCTGTACAGTGTATCGTGTATGAATTAAATTCTAGTGTTAAACAACTTAATTTGAAACAATTTACATACCACTCGCAAAATCACGAAATGAGCAATTTGTGTTGTTACTGTTCCAGTTGAACATAGCCCTAAGACAAGAAATTAATGTTGATGCTCAGAATTTGATAATTACGTTAAGGTGGAATACAAAATCTTAAGCAAAAATCGAAATTATTGTTGGGAAAAATCGATCTGCTGTCAAACTATTATAAGTAATTACGAAACTCCTGGACAAATTTTTAACAAATGTCGTTGGGGATAACCATAAATTTTATATTGCAAAGATAATGTCAGGCCTTTGTTGAAAGTTTACAGCTTTGAAGCCATTGGAACTTTCAAAATGACAACGATCTAAGACACATGGTGAAGATTATGAAATACTGGATTTTTCAAAAAGTACCTGTATAGGTCCATATTCCTCCACAGTAGCCAAATTTGAATCTCATCAAATACGTATGGTATGAATATGACAGAAAAATTAGAAAAGGCAGTGTTCGAAACAAAAATTGCTTGAAAAAGGCATTGTTGCTATCTAAAAATGCATTATGCCAGATATCACACAAAATCTTAATGTTTCAATGTCTATAAGATTACTATCCGTCAATGCCATAAGATTACAATCCGGCTAATTTACACGATATTGAATTATTTTCAGATGCTAATTTTGAATTTTTCTTGAAGTGTATGTACACTTTTGTGTTATGTAATTTTCCTTAAATGAATTATTTTTCATTTATTTGTTGAAAGTGTTTCATTTTTTAAAAATAAATATAGGTGGAAGAAATTTGTATTTCTATATAAAAAAATCTTGGAACTTTTCGGTTTTCATAATTACATATAAAATGCTTTTTTGAGTGTGTTTGTTGACTTTTATTACAGACTGCATCTAAAAATATGCCCATATCAACCGATAAACTAGTAGAAGATATTAGAATAGTAATCGTAACCAGTTTGAAACTATATAAGATTGGGAATTTTAAAATTTAAATTTTAAAAAAGAACAAGTTTTCTGTACGCAGCAATGCAAAAAAAAAATTCTAGCTCTAATATATACTTCAATTTACTATTTAATGACGTTATAACTTTTATGAATATGTATATATTTGAGATATAAAGTATCTTTGAGTAAAAAATGGATTTGGTTATTTTAGAATCCTTAAATCTAAACAATGACTTCTTGAAAGAATGGTTTGAAAGTGAATGATGCTTGAATTCAGTCTTCTCTTAGGTGAATGTCACAGATAAACAACAGCCAGCTTAGTTAATTTTTCGGTTTCTTTTAGCGATGTCTTTGCCAATGTGGAATTCTTATCAGTAATTTGCAACTTGCCATTCATTGTTTAGAAAATTTAGCAACAAAAGGTTAGCAACCTCAAAAAGAGATGCATCAAAGTGCTGCTCTATTTTTACTAGCGCCTTAACTTCAAATGTAGATTTAAAAATAAATTTCAAAAAACACTAGACCCTATAATTGGAAATGTTTACTTTCGGAGAATAAAAATGGAAAAATACTTAAGCGCCATTAAATGCAAATTGCCACAAACTCTTCGGATAACGTGAAGTAAAGGCAACGCTTTTTACGTTTTAAATGAATTCTTCTGAGAGGTATTTACACTAAAAGTACTTTAGATTTTTCAAATTTAAAACTCGTGATTTTTAACAAAGCAAAAGTATTGCTATTTTCAACTTTTTAAACTATAGTTTGTTCAATGACGACGTTCTTAAAGTGGACTTTCCCCAGATACTCAAATCTCACGTTGCAGAGCGCTAGCTAATTAGAAATGTGACTTCCTGCCCTCTCAGGATTAAGATTGGCTGCTGTTAAAAGACGTGATATATTAGTATCTGGTGGAAACCCATCTTTAATAGTCTGCTCTTCCGCAACATCTCTAGTGCCTGTAACACCTTGACTAAGTCGTGTTATTTGTTAAATACGAAATGATATCGAATATTTGAACTTTAATGTGGTCCTATTATATTCATTAATTTTGAATAATATGATTGGAAAATAATATGTTTTGAATAAATCTTATATGCATAAATAAGAACAATTTTCATTATTGTCTTGACTTGAATTTAATATAAATAATAAGATTTTGAATCAATAAGAGAAGCAAATATATAAGAGGATAAATATATACCTCTAGCATAAAAAACATAGACCATATTCTAAATTAAAAAATAGAAGAAAAATTGGCATAATGTCAAAAGTTATATTCTAGCAAGAGTTAGAACTAAAGCTATGATGAAAAAACTTCTAATTTATTCTAGAACAGATATGAGTGACATGTCCAGAATTTTTTTTAACTGTCTTCTTAATATGATGAAAAATATTTCAATATTTGTATCAAAAAATCAAAATTATAATTAATTTTTTAATCAAAATTATAATTAATTTTTAATAAATAAAATTATAGTATTTTGAAGCAAAAAATTTCTTTAAATTATATAATTTATTAAAAAGAATTTTTAAGGATTTCAACTAATTTTATAACCATATTTAATAATGAACAGTTTAAATTCTTACTGCAGAATTTTTAACAACTAACAACATTTTCAACTTTATTTTTACAGCTACGGGCATTGTTCCTTCAATAAAATTCGTTTTCTGATATTGCAAATTAGAATTTTCTAATTAAAAAAATTACTTACTTGTACGAGTTTTTTCATTAAGTTGCGTTTTCTCTAAAGGGAACAAAATGCTATTTCGTGTTATATTAAACTATGTTTGTATGTTTGGGGTTTTTAAAATAAAAATAATGCTGCCTTTTTTAAAGTAAAGTAAACATGTTAACGGGATTTAGAACTTTATTTTATTCCATGTTGATTATATAATTTTTTGATTCAAAGTGATCAAAAATTATTGCTGGCTGCACAAATGAAAATTTAACTATTAATGATTATTCAAATTAGTAGTGTTAATTCTGCTATGATATTATTTATATACTAATATTAAATTCGAAGATTTTTTTAAGAAAAAAATTTATATTTTCAGGAACCAAAAATTCCTACCACTTATTTATTGAATATTAATTTTCCATAACACTTTACGATTGATTTCATTTTAGAAATTTCAAATTGATTTCATTATTTTAATCATATTAATTATTTAAAGTTAAAGAATATATTAAGAAAGTGAAAAAACTTTGTAAAACTTTGTATGGGACATTTGTTATCATATAAGAAACTTTCATACGATATTCAAAGTTGTACTTAAAAATTTTAAATAATTATAATTTTTATATCAATGTCTACTAAAGTTTGCAATATAAAAATATAGAACTTATTTGTTATTTTTTAAAATCTGAGTCAATTTTTAATGGAATTTTTATCTGCTCAGCAAAAGTTTAAATAGCATTTTATAAATCATTTTTATCAGTGTATTAAATCATTACAATTGTATTAAAAACATTTCTTTTATTTGATTTTTTAACATTAAAAATAATTTCACAATGAAAATTGTATTTAAAATGTTTCATAAATGATATTAAATAATTCAACCTTCAGAGTTCTAAAATTAAATTTCGATCATTATTTGAAGGTAAATGAAAAAAAAAAATGTGAATTAATTTGGAACTACCAGAAAGAATCATCATTTGAAATTTGTAACGTCCACCTTGCACATCTCAGCAATTAAAATAAACCAAAAAATTAGGAAAAATAAAATAGTTCGTATAAATAGAAAAACATGACAATATATTCATTGTTAACGAAACAAAAAAATTGTCACATAAAATAATACCAAGGCACTATTAATACTAAAATATAGCAATAACTAAATAAAAAAATCTCATTATGAGATGGTGCCAAAAATTGTTCATCTATCTGGGAAATAATTTCTAAAAAAATATAATTGGTTTTCTTTTTCTTTTTTTAATTAAAATGAGCTAAATAACTTAAATAATATATTCAGAATAAACATGAGCAAACAATAAAAGTGTCCATGAATATTTAAAAGGAAAATAGGAAAACTTACCCATGGACTCCCAGTGTGAAGAAAGCTCCAAGGATTAGCCAATTAAAAGACATGAATAGATCGTAAACTACTTGAGAAGATAGTGAGAACAGAGGATTTGATCTCCAACGGGATGTCGACATGACATTGCCCCTAAAATTTGTCATTCGTCACTTGCACATCAAGTCTGAAAGAGTGCTAACTCTTAAGTGTTGTTGTTGCCACTAAATTCATATGCCGCTCAGCTTCACAAGCTCGAAATCTGTTCCTATGTATATCTTGGAATCATCTCTCTCACGTTTGCTAGTATAGCCACCGGTGTACGTAGATCTCTGGCAGTGCCAGTGAGTTCTTTGTGCTCAATCAAATTCTCGGGAGTTTCAAGGAGTAGTGGTGTTTGTTGAACGACGCCAAACGGTGCGCCAAAACGGCAGAACATTCGAACATCTTTGAATTATCTCTTGTAGATTAATTAGCATCAGATTAATCGACGATAATGATAGGATAGAATCAAAAACATCTTTTATAATGTTATGAAAAAATTCGAGAAGTAAAGAAATAAGGTTTAGTATTAAATCTGAATTCTTTCCAGTTTAAAAATCTCATCTCAGTTTATGACTACAGGTGACTACGAATGAACTTTTAAAATTGTTGGATTAGTTATCGATTTTATCGATTAATAAAAGTTTTTGCTACAACTATTTATGAGAATAAATGAGTTTAAAGGACGAATGTGTTTCAAAATTTGGATATTATAAAAGAAAGAAATAATTGGATTAGAAAATAATGATAGGATAGAAGCAAAAATCGCTTTATCTAATATTATGAAAAAATTCGAGAAATTAAGAAATACTGTTTAGTATTGAATCTAAATTATGTCTACAGATGATTAGGAATGAACTTTTAAAATTGTTGGATTAATTGCAAATTTTTGCTACAGTTATTTATAAGAATAAATAAGTTTAAAAGACAAATGTGTTTCGAAATTCGGATTGGAAAGAAGTAATTGGATTAGTAAAATTAGATTTTTTGTGGGAAAAAAAAGCAATTATAAAACAATAAACGTTTGGGATTAAAAAACAACAAATTTATAAAAAAAATGCTGTTTCCTATTAATTATTTAAAAAGATTTCTTACACAAGAGAAATATTTCATATAAATCCAAGTTTTTTTTATCTTTCTCATGTAAATAAAGTAAAATGATGAACAAAAAAAGCAAATTGAATACTTTACTATTGAGATTTGTACTTTTAAATTAAATATTATTGCATTGAACAGAAATTAATTACTCAATTATTTACAAAAAAAGAAATTTCCTAGCACCTTTTTATATTATACATAATTCTATCAATTTTAATACTTTAAAGATGAGTTTTTATTAATATATTTTTAAATTAATTTATAAAGTGCTTTTTATTAATAACATGAACATATAAATTTTCTCAGATTAAGACAGATTACAATAATTCATAAATATATGATTCATAATTATTTATTATTGAACAAATATGTAATGTACGTATGCACATTTAAGATTCTGACAAAAAATAATAGTTTAAATAAAATTAAAATTAATTAACATTTTAAATTTCTAAAAAAGAAAACCTATAAGAAGAAAACGCTAATACGGAATCAGAGTTATATTGAAAAATATTTTTTTTCATTAAATAATATATTTAATTCAGATTAAAATTTGTTAAAATTTAATCTTGCAAATTGCTAAAATTTTTTTCTTATAATTAAAATCACTTTTAGAATACAGTTTTAATGAAAAGAATACATATGGATACTATTGATGAAATGGTAAAAACTATTTCAGGTAGTATTCTGAAGCAGAATTCAAATTTAAGAGTAATTGATTATGAATATATTAACCATCATGTGAGATTTGCAACTAAAAATTTCATAAAAATCTATGTAATTTTAAATACACAGGGTAAACAGCATAGTCTTTCATTGATATTGAGGGCACAGAATTTAATTAAAGATTACTTTAAGTTTATGGAAACAATCAACTGTCACTTTGAGATGAGATATAAGTTCCTGCAACTATCTGAAGCAATTATTAAGATAAGTACTTTTACAGATATCTCATTTTTTT